>SJJU01016470.1:0-12066 GCA_012932125.1 Conopomorpha cramerella
GTCAACTTGTGTACAGTCCAACAGGGATATTTATGAAAAAAAAAATGCTGATTTTTTTTCACTGTTATTATTATTTAAGCAACAGCGCTGGTATTGCTTTCGAGTGGCGACCAGAGCTCGGAAAGCGATCCCGTGGACGTCCAGTACACACGTGGCAGCGGAGCGTGGAGAAAGAGCTGAGAGCCGCAGGACTGAGCTGGATTGACGCCAAGGAGGTTGCCGCGGACAGGAGGGAGTGGAGACAACTTGCGGAGGCCCTGTGCACCAGCGGGGTGCCTTAGGACGACAACAACAACATTATTATTCAACCATTTCAGAATAATAATAACCAAACATAATTATTTCAAAATTGCAAATACGTTAGACTCGGACAGTCGTTCAGTAAAACCCGTGTGACTTAACAAGGATAAATTACGCAATAACGTATTAATCAATAACGCCATTTTAATATAAACCGAGGATACTGAAAAAAATATCATATCAAACGACTAAATGAATGATATTATCAAATCGTTCTAGATGAAGTTAACACAATAACAACGTCCGAGCTCTAAAAGATGGTACGGATAGATTTGACAGTTTCAATAAGGGCGGAAATCGGCTTGATCTGCGTATAGTACTGTCAATCAGAATACTGATATGGAATGTGAATATTGATTGAAATTGATGCAAGAAGTTCGGTCAAAGAGGTTTTAGGACTTTGTGACGGGAAGCGATGAGATGCAAATGGCGTTCTTTATTTCTCATTTTCAAAATAAATTTTTCGCTGCAATTATTGCGTTAATGTGGTGGATTCAGTGTAATAATGTGCTGGTGATGAAAAATAATGTAGTGAGAGTGAGAAGTAAAGGAGAGGACTCCTATTTGATCAATTTGTTATTCCCGTATAATGTTCCACGCAGCATTGAAATGTGATGGTCCACTCTCACATTTTAATGTCTTTTTTATACGACTTTGACTATTGACGACTTACTATGACTATACTATAATTTGAACACGAAGAGAACTACATTATTTGTGGCAGAATTGTCGGCTTTAAAGCTGACCATAAGAGCCAAGAAAAAAAAGAGGGTTTGTTTGGTTTGAGCTATGATGATCGACATAGAACACCGTCATCTTTTGAGAAAATAATTAAATAAAAATGCTTCGTTGTGCGACGTGCGCGTATTTACTGGTAGGTAAGTTTGTAGATATATATTATTTATTTTGTATGTAAAATTAAAAGAAAAAAGTAGATAAACGAGCGTAGAACCCAACCAAATAGAATAATCGGCTTGTGTGGAATAAATAGTGGGTTTAGGTCAGTCCGCGCCAGGTGTGTCCACTTTACCGACCCTTGATATAATTTGCACTTCGGATTAAGCGGCAAAGGTAAAGCTGCCTATAAAGTTATTGCGGTTTTACTTTTTCGGGTTACATGTCCTAAGTGTTGGGCTAAAGTGATAATTTTAGTTTTTATTTATTTACTAGCTCACTCGGCAAACGTTCTTTTGTTAATATACATTATTAAGTGTTCAGTATTTATTTATTGCATAAGTCTTACATCTAAGAACAAACCCTGGTAGGGTGTGGCAACAAAATTATAAAAGCTAAAAATTCTCACTTCGTATGAATATTCAACTAGCTACTTAATGAACAAGTGTGCTACTTAACTAACACCAGTCAGTATGGTGGTCAAACGCTTCTCCATTGTGTCCAAAATAACAAGAAAAATGTAACTAATAATAAAAGATATGAAATGAAAATAAATAAAAAAAAAAACATTTTTTAAAGACGCGTTTGACCACCATCCTACCCGATGTTAAGCAGCGATGTGCACACTTGTACATTAGGTACCTCTTTACCCGTGACTTGAAGACCTCCAGACTATGCTGCGCAGGAAACACAAGGCAAGTCATTCTACATCCTGACGGTTCGCACTATGAAAGTAGATGCAAACGTTTTGGTTCGCGTAAATGGTATATCCACCTGGTATGAATGACGTTTTGCCGTTCTCCAGGTTGTCCTATTGTAAAAGCGCGATGGGGGTATTAGGCTATGAAACTCCGTAGAACACTCTCCGAAATGCATCCCTCAGAAGACAAATAGGCTCGCAACCTTGCGGCGATTCTCTAGGCTTTAAAGCCGAGCCTCAAACTTATAGTGAGAAAAAAAAGGAGAGCATCTGTGGTTCAGTTGATCGGATACTTGACTAGCAATCGGGAGGTTACGGGTTCAAGTCCGGCTACTGGACGCCTGGACGTGTACTAATGTGACTCTTTTTCAGAGCCTATGTACGGAACGCTCGTACGCTGAAGGACAACATCCTGATGAAACCCCACACACCCTATAACGACGATGGGCTCACTGTCACGTTGGGTTAAATACACTTGGTGACCCGTCGGCATTTGTGTGCCTCTCACAAGTGCCTCTGCCTACCCCGCTTGGCATTAAAAGGCGTGAAGTGTATTTTTCATAAGAAAAAAACGTTTTATTATCTCCAAATCTCCGAACATAAGGACTAACCTGTCCATCTAAAGAAGGAGTTACTCTTATCACTTATCTGCTCGTAGTTGACTGACTGATTGCAGAATGTACGACCAGACGACAAAAAAAATATTATCTGCTATTTGATTGCCGACAGTTACATCGAAATCAAGGGGAAATTGCCAATATGAACTCACCTATCTTCTTACACGTCTCGCCCAATGATTTATTGTACTAGCTTAGGCCTCCAATACGATGTCTATCGTTCCTATTCTATTGAGCAGTAGCCATTTTCCTTTTCATTTGCTCGAGCTTCAATTCAGGAAAAAATATTTCACTTTGAATCGAGAACACGCCAAATTCTATTACGACGCTATCTGTCTGGTTCCGTTCAACACAGCCTTCCTTATACGAGTTATATTCCTTCTACAACGGGATTCAAAAGCGGTTTCTCGTTTTTTAAGCGACTTCAAAATGAGTCTTTGTCAATTGTCGACCGTAAAATCTTCTATAGTATAAAAATTAATTATAGGGTAACCGCCGCCCTTCTCGGGGCTGTACAAGCAGGTGCCGGGGACCCCACTCCGACACCCACGACCCCAAGAACCCCTTTTAGGACGCCTTATACGCCAGGCAGGGGATACCGTAGTCCTATTCTTGTCTAAACGCCCGGAACTACAGGGCTCGCGGCGGTGGCGGTCACGACCCGACCGCCACGCCGGCGTCGAACTCTGGTCCTTGAGGGGTCCGACATCTCCCGCTCCCGCTCGGCAGTCTCCTTCGCGAGGATGACGGTCTCGCAAAAGGAGACCACTTCTCGCCACGCCTTCCTTCCGCCAACCATGGCAGCGACGACGGCCGGCAGGGACAAGTCCGTCCCCACCACGCTGCGAAGCGCCTCCCGCTCGTCAGCCCACGCCGGGCACTCGGCCAGGGTGTGCTACGCCGTGTCTTCTGAGCAGCCGGAGCAGTGATGGCACGCGGCACTCTGCTCCTTGCCCAGCCGACACAGGCATTTCCTGACATATGCCTACCCCGCTATGGAAATAAATAAATATAGCCGGGACATTTTAACACACGGTCACCTGATCCCAAACTAGGTGTACTTTGGGTGCCAGAGACTGATACAATTACCTAAAATAAAATATAAAAAAATAAATACACTTCACACCTTTAATCCCAAAGAGGGGTAGGCAGAGGCACTTGCTAAAGCAAGTACCCACGGTTCACCAAGCGTATTTAACCCAACATGACAGGGGGTGAGCCCGTCGCCGTTATAGGGTTCACACACCTTGTGGTGTGCGGGTTTCATCATGATGTTGTCCTTCACCGTACGAGCGTTGCGTTGCGTACATAGGCTCTGAAAAGAGTCCCATTGGTACACGTCCAGTAGCCGGACTCGAACCCGGGACCTCCCGGTTACAAGTCAAGTATCCGACCAACTGGACCACAGACTCTCTCTACAATTACCTAAATACTTTTAAATACATACATAGATAAATAAAACACACACAGAACAAATTCCTCAGCTCATCACTAAAGCAATATGTCCGTGGCGGGAATCGAACCCGCGTCCGTCGTCCTAGAAGCAGATGTCCTTCCTGACCACTAGTCCATGCCGGCCGTCAAAGGAAATAAAAATAAATAAAATCAGTCTCTTGTATTTTTTTCGACCGCAATATATTCTTTGAGTTGAATTTTACGCGTAACTATATTTTACACAGTAAGCAAAAAGTAGTACAGAAGAAGACAGTAATAATTCTTTGTACGTCGCAGACGAGCACAATACAATACGCACTGCTCAGTCGATCGATTCCTGTTCAAAAGAAAAAAAAAGCTTTTTTTATTTTTACCTTTTGCGATATTCTCTGTTTTTGTCTTTAGATTCTCTTTGAATCTCGTTCGATTGAACAGAAAGAGATTTTTCATTAATATAAGAGAATAATATATAAAAATATTATAGAAACTGTAAATAGAGGTGCTAGGTGGTTTTACCCGCAGTTCATCCCGCTCCTGTAGAAAATTCGGGATAAAATATAGTCCATGTGTTGTACCGCTTTTAAAGCTGTATATTGAATGAATGAATTAATTAATTAACTCTTTATTGCACACTATTAATTACAAAAAAAGTAAAATCGACAATGGTTTACTTGCAAAAGCGTTGAGCAAAAGGCGAAAACATCTGGCAGAAATACTGGTACCGGCACAGTTTCACACGCACTCTGTAAAAATTACAGTATGTATTTTATTCCTGACTGTACGTCGCTGCTGATACCTTTTAGAGTCTACTTAGTAAGGCGCTTTTCTATATTCTATTATTTATAGCTTATATAAAAAAACAACAGTTTAATTTGGTAGCACTATAATAGCAGATAACTCTGGCTGCTAACTTACACCGGAATATGAATCTTCCTTAAAAATCACTCTATCTAGTAAAGAAAGCCGCATCAAAATCCATTAAAAGAATTCATCCATTTAAAGATTTAAGCATACATAGAGGACTTTTTTATACTATGTACTTATGATGATGGTTATAAGATGTTTATAAATGATGAATGAGCTTTGTGATTGTGTTAATGTTGTCTTTTAAGTCACTTTTTCGCGACTTCAAAAAAGGAGGTTACTCAATTCGACCTTATATAACGCGCTCTAGATAATTTCGCTGTTTATGAACAGATTTTGATGATTTGTTTTTTGTTAGAAATAGGATGTTTTAAATGTGTTCCTATGAAGTGAATCAGGATTCGAAGATGTCCAGACCAGATGAATCGAGGGGAACTTTAAAAATCGTAGGGTAACCAGTAGCTACTGACCCATACCCAGACAAATAACTACGCCTTATTTGATTTAGACTTTAATCATCGAGTCATAGAGTTCAAAATGAGGAATGAGGTGTCAACCTCTGAGTACAGTGGGTGCTAATGGGTTAAAGTAGGTTCTACGGGATGCATGCACGAAAAAGATGACGTGATTACCCCGTTCCACAACCGAGAGCGCGGCACGAATGAGAGAGAGGCATGTCACTCCTTCTATAATATTATACTACTGTGACGTGGTCACGGCAAACTACCGTCCGTAAACTGGCTTTACAGACAACCATTTTTTTATTATTATAGTCTGCCAATTTATTCTATATCTCATTGCCCAATAATAATCCCCTTCATATTCCGGAAATCCCTAGCATCAATATTCTTGATTAATGTTATTATAGAAGTGTCTCTCAGTACAATATGTTACCTAGTTTAACTAACATCGTTCCACTTTTCGTAGTTCAGTGAATCAATACAATCTTGACACATACGACAAACTATGATGAACCGAAATACGCTGGCAGTAGTTACTAAAGTACTCTGTTAACACCATTATAAATTGAACCCGCTTGTTTATGATAATACGTACAACTGAAGCTCATCATAGTCGTAGTCTATGTTACTTTGCGAAAGTGCTATGTATTACGTCGTTTTGTTCTAACTGAGAAAACGTTAAGGTGGAATTCCACTGTGTAAGTTGTTTGTTTCCGTCCACTGCTAGACATAGGCCTCTCCAATTGCATGCCACTATGATTTGTTTGTGTGACATTGCGCATATAAGTCCAGCTTGCTTCATGGCGTCCTACACTCCGTTTGCCGATACGTGGTTTCCACTCGAGAACTCGTTTGCCCGCAACGGTTATCGGTTCTACGGAGCAGTACGAAGTAATAAAAGTCTCCTCATTTTATTTATGTCCGTATGAGTGAAATTATGACAATTTTACACCATATTAGAATGAAGAGTTTTCTGTCAGTGTATAAAAAAATAATCTGTCAAAAATACTGTGAAACCAAAGAGATACAACTACTTTACTCTGTGATCGTTCGATTCCGGACTCGCTCTTTTATGTGATTATTTTTTTAAGGAAAACATATTATTTTCATACGTCATCGAAACTGGTGGCAGTCCAACTTAACTTTTCCTAGAGGGTAAAACTAATGTCATACATTACGTCAAGTTCGACGTTATACGGGTTCTTGGTGGCGGTTTGATTACTGTTCTGTGATCATTTTATGTCTGGAGTGTTATACTAGTTATAGTTGAAGAACTTCTTCACGTAATATTCTACTTAGTTCGTAATGTTGTAAATTTTTCCACGTGTCTGGTATTTATTTTTATTTATTTTTTTTTTGGTTATAGACCGATTTAGAAAAAAAAGTCTTTCACCTTGGTAAGAAACACTGTTGCTGGGAGACTATTTTTATTATCGAGTTAAACCTAAAGCAACAACAATTACTTGTAATACCAATATAGATATTTTTACACATTGCCTTCATCCCATGTTAAGTAGCTAATCTTGTGTTATGAAGTTCAGACAACGAAATATACTTACTTATATACATTTTTAAAACATATCTATATATAAAAGAAAGTCGTGTTATTTACACCACTTATAACTTAAGAACGGCTGGACGATTTGGCTGAAAATTGGTGGGGAGTTAGCTTAGTATCTATTTACATAGTTGTTTTCTTTATAATATAATTTTATAATTTTATTGCATTAAAACAAAATAATTATTACGTGTCAGACAAAACTGGTGAAGACGCTATGATTTGACATTGACAGCTGTCTATGTAGCTGAGTCTATGGTTCACCATAGAACCTTCCTGGTGAGAATTTACGAATTATGGGCCAAAAGAGGTACTATACGGTACTGTATGGTACATTTTATTAAAAAATCTCCGAAGTTCTATCAAGATACACGCGATAAATATTGTCTGATTTTATAAAAGCGATTAGCTATAGTTGATTCTTTATACATGCTCAAGGCAGAAACTGGCTATGTCTTTTCAGAATAAACGCCAATTCATGGACTGCTCCTTCATTCAACACTGTGTGTTGCAAGACAAATACTGATAATATTTACTTATATCTAACTAGCTTTCCGCCCGCGGCTTCGCCCGCGTGGAGTTCCGTTATATTGCGGTATAAAGGACAACTATAAGAAAAATCGTCATTCCTACGGAAAAATCTAAGTTTTCCTCGGGTTTTTTTTCGGGATAAAAAGTACCCTATTATTTAATCCGGACTTGTAACTTTACGTATGCAAAATTTGAAAGTAATCGGTTCAGTAGTTACGGCGTGAAAGCGGACAAAGACAAAGATATTTATTTGTAAAATACACGTAAAAAAGGTGGTGTTAAATAGAGTTAGAACAGTATGTTTCGCCACACGGCATACAAATCGTGTACATATGTAAATATCACTAAAACTAAATAGAAATTAGCATACGGAACAAACAAACAATCAAACTCACTTTCCGATTTATAATATTAGTAAGGATAGATAATCCAGTATTTACTACTCAATGAGTGTTTCGCTTACACTGTGCTTGTATGCTAAGGGAACAGGAACTGAACATTTCACACAACTAGCTTAGTATTTATAAACACACGGCAGACTAGAGTACACATCTGGTCATACACAACACAGCTAATTTTAGAGCTCAGCAAATTCTGTTCCGGGGCTTAAAAGTAGGTACCAACCAAGTTCGTAACACTCGTTAAATGTACAGAAAGCTTTTGAATCGGTACAATACTCTAGTGTACCGTGTTAAGGTATATTTTCTTTTGACAAACACTCGACGGAGATGGTGTTAGATTGCCGAGTTTTCTGGTATTATCTGTGAGTGTTTTTATACCTTGTGATGTTCGCTTATTATTGAGTATTTATAATTTTTAGGGTTTCTCCCGAACTCTACTACTGTTCTACCTATGTATCCTCCGATGATTTCCAAGATAATTTGCAAAAAAATAAGGGGAAATGCTTGTAATAATAGTTGTAGACCCCACTTTTTCAAACATCATGTATTAACTCTGCTTTATATGTTTATCCTTGAATCCGCGCTATATGTTTGTAACAACCCTGACCTCTTTAAATATAACCCCAACCCCCGCCATAGCTCAAAACTTATCTTACCAGAACCTAAAACATCACAGTATAAAACATCTCCAATTTACCAATCTATTCTCATTTACAATAATCTACCGGACACCATAAAAAAGCAAGACAATCACACCTCTTTTAAAAACAAGCTTAAAAACTTCTTTGCCCAAAACTGCTTCTACTCACTAAATGAATTTATGGAATACAATAAATCTCAATACCGCTAAGCTACATTCTCTTCCCTCGACGTATCGACATCACGGTTCACCTATAATACTTAATATATAATATTATGCAGTAGGTAACTTAATGAACTATAGGCATGTTAAAAATCTATGTTACAATTTATTTTATTTAATTTGTTATTTTTGCAGCGCCCTAACAGGGTCATGTCTTAGACTTAAGATATATGACAATAAATATAAATAAATAAATGCCAATAATCGCTGGAGAGGTCCTTCGGTCGCCTCACCACGACCTTCACGACTAGGAAAGTTGGGCTGGGGTGGTGACACATGTATTTTATTCGCCGTCACCACACGCCTTAGGCACCGAATGATGCCGAAACTTTTCTAGTTGTCAGAATAAAAGTGATGATTTGGAAATACGTCAAAATGTCCTGTTTGTCAAAATGTCTAAGGGAGGGTACAAACTTCATCTGTTTATAGTGCATTTTTGATGCAAAGTCCGATTATTTTTTTTTTTCGTTTCAGGAAATTGACACCTGCTAAAGTTCACTCCGATGGGTTTATAGAAACAATAGACTTGGCTAGAGTCAAATATGTATTTTCGAATCACCATGTGAACCACCACTGTAATCTTTTGTTATTTGTACCTACGATTCAGTAGACATTTTAAGACTATCACGGTTTTTTGACAGAAACAAAATGGCGGACCTAATCGTCCCATAACGAGTGTCATTAATTCACGTCGTCGAGAATGCACAACTGTCAGATAAAAGTTGTAAAATCCACCAGTGTCAGATACAATTTTATACTGAAATTTCCGCTCACAATGCCACCCCGCCCCCTTCACTCAACAATTTCCTCGGAACTATGTAGTTTATTCATGGCGCGGAGTCATGCCGGAGCTCGACTTTCGGCGTTTGTTACAAACGGATGCAATCGCCTTTGAAAAGTACATATCTACCAGGCGTAGCTGGAATAACTTTCCACGGTAATGTCTTCCGTTTTTAGCTGCATTTCAACAGTTAGTTGAAGTCCTAAAATATTGTACATAAATACCTATCTAACCAACATATTATACAGAGTGTAAAAAGGCCCCGAGCAATGGACTTAGAAACGTTGTTGGGCTCGTCAATATGAACAAGTTTTACTCATGGTAGGTTTTGTCACACACATATCGAAATTATAATATTGTGTATACTACGTCCAAATGGACCCCGAGCGATGGTTTTAGAAACGTTATTGGGCTCGCCAAAATGAACAAATTTGACAATGCCGGGAAAAATATTTTTCAACTCCATACAAAATAGCTTTTCTTGTCTAGGTAGATGACATTGTATATGGGAATGGAAAATTTTGTTTAGTTTTCCAGAATTGTCGCCAGAGGAAAAGTTGAAAATTGTTCATTTTGTCGAGCCCAACAACGTTTCTAATTCCATCGCTCGGGGTCTATTTAGAAACAGTTAATGTATCGATAGATATGTAGAGTTCCGTAAAGGTTGATATTTTTCGATGTTAATTAATTTTATAACCGGTAAAGATGTCTCTTTACCGGTAATAAAATCAGGGTCGCAGGGTCTCGGTTCTCTAGGGAGGTCTTCAAGTCACGGGTAAATAGGTAGCTAGTGAACATGTATGCTCCTGACCACATCGCTGCTTAACATCAGGTAGGTGGGCGGTCAAACGCTTGTTTTAAAAAAAACGTAATTTGCGACGTGAATCCACACGAACGCGGTTATATAACAAGTGTTTACCTACACAGAAAGACGCCTTCTTTATAAATGCAGGTAAAAAAACATTACTTTATAAATAAATAAATAATCATTTTAAAGAACAAGAACTACATCAACCAGTACTAGTCGCCCGCCCATACGACTTATTTAAAGTTACTCCCTTCAGAAACATCAAATTAGTTCATAAACGGCGATGTTTTCGGCATACAAACATTAAAAAAAACCTATATACAGTAGAATTGAGAAATACTCGTTTTTAGAAGTCGCTTGAAAAGAATAAGCAAGCAGTATTAACAGAGTAATCTCTACGAGGAGCGGCGTCTGTACCACGCGTCACAATGTCGCAGGAAAATTACAGTGGACTTTTACAGCATTATGAATATTAAAGTCATGGATGGCTTCTTCGTGGTATCTTATTGTGCGTTTTGGGGTTCCGTTAACTCTTTTATGAAAGAAAGAAAGAACATTTATTAACAGTAGAATCCCAAAAACAAAATTTAATATAAAAACAAAAAGCAAGTTATGAACAAAAAAAAACTAAAAATGTTTGCCCGTTTAATTTGCTTCTGCCGAACTATGTTTGTACTAGATTCATCATCATCATCAGCCACATGACGTCCGCTGCTGGACGAGGGCCTCCTCCAATGATTTGCATAATCATTTGAGGGGAAATGCCAATAATCGCCACGCTTGGCTGGCGGGTTGGTGATCGCAGTGGTGTTTTGGTTTAACAGAAAGCGCTGCTGCCCATCCTCTGGAGAGTTCCCTCGGTCGCTCCTCACGATCCCCAAGATGGGAAAAGTTGATTTGGGGTGATGGCACATGTGTTCTATTCACCGTCACGACATGGTTAAGTACTAGTTTATAATAATCACATGCTGTGGTGTGTTGGATGGCTGCAGTATGTGTTGGGCGGGGGCAGTTCAGGGTACTCCTCTCCCTCAGCCGGGAGGGGCGGCGCACTGACGTGTATTTATGTTTGGTGTATACGCGGTAGTGCGTCGCCCGATCAACGCTTAGGGCGTATACAGAAAGAAAGCTGATAACCAGTGCCGTTCGGTAAATCCTTAGAAATGAAGTAGGCGCTGATAGCCCGCGCAGACAATATTCTATAAAATGTCCCGATAAGCGCTGGTTACCTGCTTTCTTTCAGTATACGTCCTTAGAATAAATGGTCTCAAAACGCTTTTTCTTATTGCACCCATGTCTCCATGCTGAACCTTCAAAGACCCGTGAACTTCCAGAGACTACATAATACTTATATAGATCTATTACGAACTATATAGTCTATTGGGTCAGTTAATACATTAAAACTTAAGATTCTAATGTTAGTAATACAAAATCGTAACGTGGGTTACCTACATAAAAAAAATTACGAACGCCCTGTCATACAGTAATTTTATGATAGGAAGCTGGGAGAAGAGTAAAAAAAATAATAATATGAAAGTGCGAAGTGCGTATTTCCTCTTTGTCGTGTCTTTTTGACGCGCTTGCAGGACTATGTACATCGACTGCGATACGGGAACGCCCGGGCGTTTAGTACAAAGTTCGTTTATAACATATTTTGGTATGGTTATGGACCTTGTAATGGATCTTTAAAGAGAGATGTTATGAAATATTTAGATTACTACTTCTAGCCAAACAATAAATCTACATTTTACTGATCGTTATTTCGCCATTATAATAATCTACCACACCAATATTCCGTCGTAAGAAAAGTCTGTCATAAACGAACTCAACGTCCAAAGGGAACGGGATGTCCACA
>SJJU01016485.1:0-10934 GCA_012932125.1 Conopomorpha cramerella
TAAAGAAAACCGCATCAAATTCCGATTCCAGGGTCAACTAAGCCCAAATTATTGAGCCCGTGTGCTGAATTGACCACAAACGTTCTGTTTTCTTCTCTCCCCACAGTGAACTATGTATGGCAGTCACTGACAATAAAAGATGATAATTGGTTCACATAAGACCATAAGATCTCAACTAGAAAGAAAGCAATCGACAAAGCTAGCCGTTCGAGCAATCCCATGAGGAGTTGCAAGGAATTAACAGTGCATGCTCACTGATGAATAAGCAGGTCGAATTGACCGCGAATAAAATATATAATATTATGTGGTCAATTCAGCCTTTAAAGTTTCAATACTATCACCGTGAGACATAGGCCACATTTTATCCCGAAATTCCCACGAGAAGGGAAAAAAACGTGAGTAAAACCACGCGGTACAGCTATTAACTTGTAAACAAGCCCATGACGTATGTATATAATATTTGAAGACATATTGATGTCCCCTTAAAATACACATAATTATAAGTTCGCATTTTAATTCAGAAGCGGGATGGGCTGGCAGGGGCACTTGCTAAGTAAATGCCCACGGTTCATATTTACCCAACAGGACAGTGGGTGAACCTATCGCCGTTTTAGCGTTTACGCATCTAGTAGTGGAGTAAGGTGATAGGTATGGAAGACAAAACTCAATAAATAGTAATTGAATAAACCGAAAAAAACACTTTAATAAACACGATCGCCTGACCCCAGACGTACAAAAAAATGCTTAGCACTAAAGCATTATGTCCGAAGCGGGATTCCGTACCGTCGTCCTGTCGGTGCTCTGGGGCCGCCCTTGGATGTCACTACATCTGCTACTGCCTGCAGATGTACACTGCTACTACTGCCGGGGCCCTCGGAACGACCTTACCCACTGGTAAGGCGTGAGTGGTCACCGTGGGGTTTTAGTGGGTGCGAGTCCCACATAACCCTGCCGGTGACCCCACCAGCGGTGAGGTATCCATAACGGATTGCCCCACGATACAAAAAAGGAATATCTTGTGTATATACGATCAATATATGCAAGATGGCTGGCAGAAGCTGGATGCGAGAAGCCGAAAACAGATCACAATGGCGTGCAATTGGAGAGGCCACTGCTGGACGTATCCAGCAGTGGACAAGTATGGACTGATGATGATGACAAAAAAAGGTGCTCTGACGACCAATCCATGCCGGCCGTTAATCGCGAGTCCATTACGACTCGCTGGCCAGACTCGCAGTAAGATAAAATAACAAAGTAATTTAAGTAGGTACTACAACTGTAACTACATGCAAATATATATTTTATGACACCAATCCTTTGCCATGGCTTTTATGCCGTGTATTAGGTAGGTCGTATTAGCTCTTAAGCCCATTATAAATTAATAGCACGTAATAAAGGAATAATATAATTCGCAAAAGCCGCCATTATTTCGTACAAACCATTCTCCTAGTAACAAAACGCAAAATAGTCTTTACACCGACATAAAGCAAGTAACAGGCTCTTAAGGTAAGAGTGTTACGATTGCCAACCACGTACACACTTCGTATTCAGAAATGTTCACCTATAACCCCCCTTACCCCACTTGTGAATGCATATCGATAAAGAAATGACATACCTATTTTGACTTTCTTTCATCGTTCCTACGTGACCCGCCACGGAGTTTAGAGAGCCATTGTTCAAAGTGGATTTTGATGGAATAATAAACGGTTTGTTTGGGGAAGTTCTAGTGGTTGCAAGAAGACTTCAAATATAACAAGCGAATATCACAGAAAACTTGTCATATACATATGTCAGAGCAGTCGCAGAGGACATGACGGTGGCGCCATCTAGTAAAATCCCTGTGTACCTTTGATTTGCCATTGGAAAAAAGTAACATAATATGTTGACTCTGGAATCACCTAAGTGTAATCACCTGACTGATGAGTATTAGTGGACTCTAAAATAAAAACGCTAATTCTCCATGTAAAGGTGTTTAAGTAATTCCGAAACAGACATTTGAAATAAAACTAGACAACAATACGGACAACATGCAGGAGTGAAAGATTAAGAGATAATACACACACATATTATATGCCTTACTGCGTATCAGGGTAAATCTGGACCCAAACTGTCAAATCAGTAGTAAAAGGGACAGTTTGGATCCAGAAGTACATAATTATCCATACATTTTGGTGGAAAAGAGACAGACTAAAGGTGGTACAAGTTGGCTTGCAAGTCTAGTTGTGTTTGGCCTTAGGCAGACATTACACGCTCATGCAAGCGTCATTCAATTCCATCAGTCATGATTTATGGAATGACTACTAATACTAATTCAAACATCATCACTATATTAGACGATAGGAAATCCGTCAATCACAATCATGACTGTGGTAAAACTGAGATCAAAACGTATCGTCTAATGTTTGCCTTAGGGTAAAACTGTTGTATTAGAATCTACAATTTTCTCACATTCTTAAATTTCTTCAAAATTTACAATCTTAACTACAATAAAACGTAAAGTATAAAAAGTGTAATCATAAAAAGGATTAATTATTTCAGCAACACGTGCATAGGAAGTAGAATCGACAGCTCGCTCCTTCTACTGTTTCCTTCCATTCCCTATTCCTTATATATGATAAAATACTGTTTCCCTTTGTATGAGCATAAATAAGAATGTATTCCGTAGGTAATTATAGTACCTAATTGACCAAATGATAGCGCCATTTAGGAATCCAACTGGCGCCATCTACTGTTGAATTCCACAAGTATAAAAATAACATTCAATAGACATCCACCTACATACGACAAAGCGAAAAAAACTTAGAACTTTTTCCGTTGTCCTTAGAAACTTTAATACCGCTCGGGTCCACCGAGTCCCACCAATGGCTGGAGTGCGCTTAAAATATTGTATTTTTTTTTTGTTATATTTTAAATGGCTTTACCCAACGAGCTGTAATGCTTCCGGCGAGAGTGGCGCCGCTCCCGGTGCGTTTTGAAACTACTGAATAAATTACTTTACCTACTGGCGATTTGTTTTCATTCGCGTTTTAGTTATGGCGTGATTTGAATTTTTTAAATGTTCGTCTTTTTTTAGGTTTTTTTCCCGTCTGCAGATATAGTGTCCCCTATAATCATTTAAACCAATAAATTTAAATATTGTACCTAATTAAATAATAGGCACTTTATTAGAAAATAGGCCTTCGTGAGTCATTTTTTTTGTTTGTTGACGAAAGGGAAATCCTCATATAATTCTACATAAACCACGGTGTGTGGTATGCTGTATAGGTGCCATAGGTGTATGTAGGTATCAGATGTTTTTTTCTCTGTAAAGGCCGTTGTTAAACGGCTTTCTTTTTTGCCTCTAGTATACAGTACAATTTTTAGCTCGAATTTTGTTGAATCGTTTAAACTAAAATGTTATTCAATTATACATATTATATGAACTTCGCACAAAAATCCATAACTTATCATTAATAATTTTGTCAATTTTTTTCTTTGGGAAAGCGACGTTTTTTCTGTACATTTTGTTTTAAGGCCCTGACACACATACCTAGTATTTGGGGTGTTTCCCAACAACACGACGCTTTCAATAACCAAAATAAAAATCTCCTAAAAAGCGCGTGACTACAACCGTAATATTACGGGAATCGCACTAAAAGCCGGTCGATAACAATTTTTTTTATTTATATTTATTGCCATATATCTTAAGTCTAATACATAACCCTGTTAGGGCATTGCAAAAATAACAATAATAGAATTTAAATAAATTGTAACATAGATTTTTAACATGCCTATAGATTATTACTAGTACATTAAGTTACCTACTACATAATAATATTATTGAAGTAATTATCGTTATGAACAAGCGTTTGACCACCATCCTGCCTGATGTTAAGCAGCGATGTGGTCTAGGACGGAGCACACTTGTTCATTACGTACCTATTCACCCGCGACTTGAAGACCTTCAGACTGTACTACTATCATATGTACTACTTAGCACATGTTTCGTACCTTTTCTACCACCTTTAGAAACATAATTCATTTGAACGTAAAAAACACTCTTGTTTTTCCCATTCTCCACAGTGACCTACGTGCTCATTGCACCTGTAACGCTATGTTTCCGGGAGGCTGTGTATTTAGTTGCATTTCCGTGAGACGGGCGCTCTCTTTACTAAGGCGTCATGCATTATGCAGAGTTTCAATTGTACATTCCGGTGGGTGCACTCGCGTTGCTCACTTCGGAATTGCATGACAAAAATATAAATAAAATGTGTTTTGTTTTGTCCGAAGTGTCATTTGGAGTCAGCGATGCGAGAATAACCTCATTGTGAGAGCCCGTCTGCAGATATAGTGTCCCCTATGTCACTTAAACCAATAAATTTTAATATTGTACCTAATTAAATAATAGATACTACTTCATTAGAAAATAGGCCTTCGTGAGTCTTTTTGTTTGTTGACGAGGGGGAAATCCTCATAGACACCCCACCGCTATGGGGACGGCGACGGGGTAGTGTCAGGCTTCTACTGACTAAAATCCCCCCGATGGCCTTCATTTGCCGCCGGGTGGGTCCTTGGCAGCCATTCTTTGTGAACGTAATATTCTGAGTAAACTGAGTAGTTTTGTTTAAAGTGAGCTAATTCTGGTCATGCGTTAATATTGAATAAATCTTGGACTTTTCATACATTTATATTATTCCTTCACTGCCAGTTTTATAAAAGTTTATTAAATTTCTTCGGTAAGATCGATGAATTATCTTCATTTGCATGATATTTTTTAACTGTATTCTGAAATTGGTGTGTCAATTATTAAATAATCTTGACTTATTTGTTTTAATATTAATAATGTTATATTAAGTATAAACACTTTTCGTATGTACATACTTACATATAAATAAGCAATGTAAAGACGACAAAATTTACGTTTTTACCAAACGTTCAAACACAAAATACATACCGAGAGTAACACTGAATGCGACTGAGAAGGAAATATCCTACTTCACACTCCCCAGTTCCCTATTAAAACGCAATAAGGTTTATAATCGAGGCACGCTTCACTCGTATACAATTGCCAAGCCATGCCATGGGCGTTTGGAAAATGGAAAGAAAATGGGAAATGCTTTAAATATTCATCTCAGTAGTTCACTTCTTCTGTGGATAGTTGCAGCCGTTGCCGAGATAAAATTATACAGAACTGGCTCTAACTAAGTGAAATACATACATAGGCTCGTAATATGAAACGTGAACTACCTATCTTCTATCAGGTGCATTATGTAGAGTGTAATACGATGTTGTGATGTATCGCCCCTCTCACTGAGTGCCGGCGGAAGACCAGCGTCGCGGGTAACCGTGACTTGATGCTGAGCCGGAGTCTCCTCTTCACTGACAAACAAAGCCACACTGTTCCTATTCATCTGTGTTTGTGTATTTTTATATTGCTTTTCTGTTTTACGTCTGTGTGTAATTTGTGCTTGGCAGAGAAAATAAAGTCTTGTCTTGTCATCGCACTTCTACAATAGGACAACCAGGAGAACATCAAAACGTCATCCTTACCAGGAAGGTTAGCACGCTAATAAGAAAAGGGCCGACATAGAACATATAGCACTCTGATTGGTTATGGCATGCTTCGTGGGACTAGTCTTGTTTTATTTATAAACTAGAAAACACGGCGAACTCCGTTTCGCCACCAGAGGGCTTCGTTTCGTTTTCCCGCTCTTCTGTTGAAATTTTTCTTGAATTTTCTTTGCTACAAACCTCACGGAGCCCGAGACCTTTCCAACGAATGCAAAACCGTGGAAATCGGTTCGTGCGTTCTGGAGTTATAGCGTCAGGGAGGAAAACTCGACTTATTTTTATATAGTAGATATTGTGTACTTCTTTTTTGAGCGCTGTGTTAGGCCTGCAGGTGGACATTCCATGAACGCGTACCTACGCGTACATAAAAAAATAAACTTAAAAATAAGCCGAGGCAACTTCTAATCGTGCAATGACCTGGTTTCTTTACAACATGGTTCTTTACAACTGAATAAACCTTGACTGAATTAACTTAACTGAATAAAGTCCAGATCCCATAGTCAGCTCCTGCGACATGTCAAGGAAGAAGAACGAACTCCAAGGATGAAAGACAGCTGATGCACTCTGTAGTTACTTTCTATATCAGCGTGGAATAACTGTACTTATATAAAAGCTAAAATCATGTAGATACGTAGACGAGTCGATCACGGAATGAAAGGATTAAGAGGAACACCCTCACCCACCGACTATTTTAATATGAACCCCATATACATTGAATTGCATCGAAATAAAGGATCAAGAAAAAATTGCCTTCAAGTAAAAATGTTGAACAGAAAGTCTCGTATGAAGATGTCTTTAGAGAATAATAAGATGAGACGCTTTTATAAATATTTCGTTGCAGTAAAAAGAGTTTCTATTTTTAAATCACGCGAGGGATTTGATATGTATGTATGGTACAGTCAGGTTCGTAAATGAAGATAAATAATATTGAGAAAAAGTGCTTGTCGCCTCTTCCATTTTTTAAAAGTTTCTAGTAGAGAAATAGATTTTATTTCTTTAAAATTATCTCAGTATACTATAAATACTATACGGGAGGGTACTTTCCATAGCATAGAATCATACGTATGTAATTTAGCTGTCCCGGCAAAGAAAGATTTCTACTCCGTGTGTTGGAAGAAATACGCCTTCTAAACCTTCCCTGGTCTTCCACGATTAATTCAAGCCTAAAATTAGCAAAATCAGTCTAGCCATTCTCGAGTTTTAGCGAGACTAACGAACAGCAATTCGTTTTTAATTAATAAGATAGGTATCCCGGCGCTTTTACCCGCATTTATCCCATTCCCATGTGAAATTCAGGATAAAATATATTCCCTTAGTATGGATTAGTTAATACAACTGTATAGACTAACTGACCCGTCAAACGTGATTTTGTCAACATACCTACAATATTAAGTATTTCTCTGTTATTATTTATTAATGTAGGTACTTATTACACATATTAAACCTTCCTCAAAAATCACCCTATCTATTAAAGAAAACCACATTAAAATCCGTTGCGTAGTTTTGAAGATCTAAGCATACATATGGTCAGACAGGCGTAGGTGACTTTGTTTTATACTATTTATTGATAAGACATAGAAAACGTGTTTATTGGTAAGATGATAACTTTATATCAAGCGGCTTCGAATTATAATTACCAATGCCCATTTTATAATCTCACTCCATACCAACATCAGCAATAAACAACAACAAAAAAAAACTCGACTGCATCGCAACCAATGCAAAGGTCAAAAAGTCATTTATAGAAGTAATGGACAAACAAAAGTAGACCGTATAGTCATTTATTTGAGCTTGCATTTGTATGAGATTTCTTAATTTTCGCAGCTCAATTTACATCGGCGAAGGTCACATTAAGTTGGCATTCACAATACAACAGTGTAAATCAAAATTCAGTGCACAACTTTCGTATGAAATGGGGATGAATAATGCATAGTGTATAGTTGCGATCTCTAAATGGATACAATGTATCACTGTGGCGACTTGTGAGGAAAAAACATGAGTGACAAACAGCAAGTAGGTTGACAAGCACCTATTATTTAGAATTAGCAAAAACGTCTTTCTTCTCCTGCGTAACATTTATTGGTTGCTACTCTATTTTTTCAGGGTTTGTTTGCGACCACGATTTCGGAACGGATTTCTTTAAAACTTAACAATAATATCTTATATTTTGGAATAACACATAGGCTATATTTTATGACATCTTAGGAACTAGATAAAGTAAAATGTTATAAAAGCTTCTGAAGCTATTATTCGCATCAAATGCCATTACAGTTCGACGTATCATTAAAATCCATGCCCGTACATTGAAATATACCTATTCAAATCAAATCTCAAGTGACTTTTTTAATACAGATTATCACTTAATAGAGATTACACAATGTGTATGGACGGAGTGGATGTATTTCCGTACATGTTATTAATTATTTTTTGGAAAAATATTATTTCATTATATTGAAGTGAAACTATGTAACAAATTGATTTTAAATAATCTTTACATTTATTTCAATAAACCGAGTATGAAGGTTTATGAGCGCTTTAGAAAATGCACACGATTTGCTCGAAATATCCAATGAAAACATTTTGCATACTGTAACGATGCATGCACTTGCAATAAAGACATAGTGTTAGTATAACGAGAGTGGTTATAATATGTATTGAACAGTGAACATAGATAGTTTGTAGTATACCATTCAACTGTTTACTTATATAGATATAGATAGGAGACACCTACTGGTTGAATTCGGTTCTTCGTTTTCTTTAAAATTATTGTTACTTGCAATGAGATGAAGACAAAGCATAACTTACCTCCAAGAAGTGCTTGGTTCGCGTTTCCTAAGAAGCCTAAGTTATCGTAGGTTGTGCTTCAGGAGAAATTCTGATTAATAAGCTCACGACATCAACGCAATGTTACAATTTGTACACATAAGAAACAGCGTGAACGAAATCGCAAAGCAGACCTATAAAAGTAAAAAAAGGTATTCAAATAACACTTTTAAAGTGAGTAACTTTTCTGGAATACGGGTTTCAGTGCAGGCGCGTTTTCATATTGTTATTGCTTTGCTTTGGATGGAACGATGCTATTTGGGATATAAGTATGTAGCTAGTTCGTTTAAAGTTGCTCTTTGTTGGACTTTAGATTCAAACCATAATGATTACAGTCACATACCAACTCAGTGTTACGAGTGTGCAAGTTCCGGGAATGGGGATTGTTGCGTTCAAATAATGACGTTTCTGTGGATGCAGATAATGTTGAATAGAAGTTTTAGTAGTGCAGAAAGTTGTCCTATAATAATTATAATATGTACAATGAGACAAAGATCTTTTGTTGCTCACTAGATGGCACTAGCACATGTCTTTGGCTTTTATGCTTTTAAGTACATTTATTTAAGAGCGTCTGTGGTCCAGTTGGTCGGATACTTAACTTGTGATCGTGTGGACGTGTACCAATGGGATTCTTTTTCAGAGACTGTACACAGCGCAACGCTCGTACGGTGAAGGACAATATCGTGCTGAAACCCATACGCCACATGGTGTTTGAACCCTACAACAACGATGGGCTCACCCCCTGTCATGTTGGGTTAAATACGCTTGGTGAACTGTGGGCATTTGCTTAGCAAGTGCATCTGCCTACCCCGCTATGGGATTAAAAGGCGTGAAGGGTATTAATTACTTACTCGGTCATTATTTCTGGTCATTTAGGATTTAGACCTTTAGAATTATTGAGGTATTCGTTGTTCAAGTTATTTGATGTTTCCATTTTTATGTGGAGAAAAGAACATAGTTAAAGCTAAATAATGATTAGTCTACGTACAAAATAAACATTACAAAAAAATCTGAATGTTGACATCATCATCAGCTACGTCCACTGCTGCAGGGCCTCCCGCAATGAATTCCATAATCATTTGGAGGGAAATGTCAATAATCGCCACGCTTTGCAGGCGGGTTGGCGATCGCAGTAGTGTTGAGGTTTAACTCACAGAGAGCGCTGCTGCCCGTCCTCTGGAGAGTTTCCTTGGTCGCCCCTTACGACCCCAATGTTGACATTAATGCGATATTATTTATCATTAAACTTTTTCTTGTTTCACTTTAATATAACCACACAACTTTTAAAAACTAACTTATTGGTAGAAACTAATCAACACTGAGGTATTAGCCTGTTATCAATAATACAGGTTATTAAATAACCTAGTAATGTTAAACAGTATTTTGATGTTTTTAAATATCAAATATTTTTTAGTACCAATGGACAACTTTGCATAACTAATAAGCAGTATAAACAAAAAAACCGTTTCTGTATTTTCGTTTCAGGATGCTGTACAAAAAATATTATATTTTTTAGATGCGTAAATTCGGAAATAATACGTAAAATGTGAAATATCTGTGATGACGTCATTACTTTGTGCGAAATAGGTGGGATTCAAGCCTATCCTTATTTTTTTACAAATCAATATAATTGACAATATTAGTGACAGCCGAATCGTCAGTTTCAAAACAAACAATAATAGCAATTATTTCGGTAGTTTTATTTTCTTCTTGGAATAAACCTAAAACCCCGCTATTTCGCTACTATCGATAAAAATGCATCAACCTGAACGAGAGAAAAAGAAATATTAGGAGTAATATTACTCTGACTCGACGTGGTTAGCAAATAAATAAACACACCTTTCTAACAGCAAAAGTAAACAAAACAACGGTCTGCACAGACTACAACTTAAAAATTGACATTGACAGCTATAGTTTTCTTTTCTATCTATGTTTGATCTGTGTAACCATAATAGTGACGTCATATGGCGCTTACGATCTTTCGAAAAAAATCAATATTAAAAGTGAAAATCATGAATGAAAACATTATTTTTACGTTGAATAAAAAAATACGGGCCAAATAATTTTATATTTTCTTCAATTTTCAATAAAAATATCATTTACCATTCGAAATGCAAAGTTGTCAATTGGCTGTGTGCGCGACGGTGGCGTCGAGTAGCGTTTACAACATTTGCGGAAGCTGTCAAATAATAACAATGTAAACATTGTTAGTTTTCTTTGCAAATACCTATTAAAAAACGAAAGATTAAAATAGTATTGTTGACAATATTATATAAGTGAAATTTATTCAATAGTTTGTAAAATTAATATAATAATAAAAACCGGGTTTAAAACTATTACACATAATATTAGTTTCCAACCACAAACTGAGATAAAATGCAATAAATTAGTATTAGCCGAGCATGTAAGAACGCAACACGTTAAAAAGTTAACAACGCAACAACAGCCATGGCCCATTTCTTTGCTTTGATTTTGTACCGCAATCAACACTTGACACCTGATCATCCGCCTTTGTTTCCAATTTCTGCCGTGTTGTGCGCTGCGGTCGTTATCTCTCTGCT
>SJJU01016487.1:0-11587 GCA_012932125.1 Conopomorpha cramerella
TTCAACCCTCATAACATTTGAACAAAGTACCTCATTTTGATTTAATAAACAGATTCTAAATATTCGTGTCATGCTCTTTCATTTGATACCCCACTTGGACATATTTACTCAAGTAAAATTTTCAACACCCATAACTTTTGAGTGGGTGAACCGATTTCCACCAAACATAGCTAAGAACACTAGCCCGTAAAACACGTGTAATACTTACAAAAAAAAAACTAAATTGAAATCGGTTCATTCGTTCGGGAGCTATGATGCCACAGACAGACAGACATACACGTCAAACGTATAACACCCCTCTTTTTGCGTCGGGGGTTAAAGAGCACCATACGATCATACGATTTTCTGTGGATGCCCTCGATTTTCCCTGGATCGCATCATCAGATCCTGACCTGGTGAAAATGGGACCACCTCGGAAGAGAACAATATTATACATACAGAAGAATTGAGAATCACCTCCTTTTTTTAAAAGTCGGTTAAAAATAGGGCTAAAGCACTCTCCATGGATTACCAAAATAAATAGTATTTTTAAGTACATATTTAAATTAAATTAGGCTTCCGAGAGCGATTTTTAAATTCATCAGTACTCATACATTCATAAATCTAGGCACAATAAAATGTACCAAGCACAAGTTCGATCGTGTATGGAATACTGCTCTCATCTTTGGGACGGATCAGCCAAATACCAGCTTGAGGCTCTGGAGTTAATAGAAAGGCGTGCTAGAAGGCTCATAGGTGACAACAGGCTATTTGATTCTCGGCTACAAAGCCTAGAACATCGCCGAAAAGTTGCGAGACTGTCTTCCATCGGGTGCATTTCGGAGAGTGTGCTACGGTGTTGCATAACCGAATACCCCCATCGCGTTTTTACAATAGGACAACCAGGAAAACGGCAAGACGTCATCCATACCGGTGGATTTGCCATTTACGCGAACCAAACGGTTTGCGTCCACTTTCATAGTGCGAACCGCCAGGATGTGGAACGACTTGCCGGAGTCTGTGTTTCCTGCGCAGTACGGTCTGAAGGTCTTCAAGTCACTGGGGTGAATAGGTACCTAATGAACAAGTGTGCTCCATCGTAGACCACATCGCTGCTTAACATCAGGCAGGATGGTGATCAAACGCTTGTTCATAGTGATAAAAAAAATGTAAGGGACTTGTAATTTTCAGACTAAACTTTCCTGTGCTGTTTGAACCTAGTCGGGGTTTTAGTTTTTAACTGTACTTGTCATTCGGTACTGTTTAGTGGATAGCGTGCACAAGTGCATGATAATGTTCTAAAACGTAAAATTTTACGATGCTGAGAGCTCGTTCACGATGCCATGATACCAAACAACTTTCCCCCATGGAGGGAATCCTGTGTCAACATTATTTTTTATTTAACGTTATGTAGGTACACATACCTATTCAAAACATAAATCAAAATTTGTTTATTTCATCGTTCTGAGTGCTATTACATACAGATATACAACTTGTTTAAAGTCATGTATGATTTTACAAACAAAAGTAAACATCCCCGTTACACATTATTCTAAAAGGCCATGAGAATCGTAGGAAACAATGTCTACTATCTGCGCCTACCTCTCTGGGAGATAGAGGTTTATTATAGCAACTTCAACAGTAGTCTAGTGGATAGCAAGAAAAAAAAAAATAGTTTCACTGTTCTAATGCATTGCAACATTTTGGTACAAGAAGAAAGTTGAAATTTCAGGATGGGCTTTGACTGCAGATATTAGCGAAATGTATCTTTTCATTAAAAAAATAAGGTTTGGTGAAAAAAATAAGGGTAATGATTACATACAGTAATGGTTGAACCGTAAAAGTGTCGTTTATAATCGACAATTCCTTTGTCTCGTTCCTTTAAATTGATATCGAATACACTACTTCACCTCATCCGTCACATTGATTTTTCTGTTCTTTAAAATAGGAAATATTTTATGTCACCCGAACCAATGATACTCATAATATGCCGAAATCGGACCAGTAGTTTAGGTGTCATACCAGCCATAGCATAATATATTCCATGTAACCCTCGCCGCACTCGGGGTAAGAATAAATATTTGTCATCATTTGTCAATGTCAGGTTCAGGTGTAGTTCGCATGTTTCCGGCGGCAGAATAGCATATCGAATCCCCGTGTCATAGATAGACGGCGCATAAGGCGTCCCAAAAGGGGTCCTTGGGGTCGCACCCGCATCATCTGCCCCGTGCCGGAGTCATCAAAATAATAATTGTTCTACTTCAATGCATCCAATTCCATTCTTGATCGTCGTTATTAAATCGATAGTATTAATTAAAACAATGAATCAATGAAGTTATGTCTTACCCAAATCAGCTGTACTCTCAGTGTCCTGAAACAAAATAAATTACACGTTATTTTAATCTGGAATATCGTTAGGCGGAGGTACAGTCAAGGAATGTGATGTCAGAGCAATACGCATTAGATACACTTCCGTCGCTAGGGGTGATACCGGCTGTATTATCAATATTTTATTTTCATAGATGAACCTGTCACCTCTATGAAAACATTAAACAGCGTATCGCTCTGGTTAACTGTCCTTGATTGATCTATCATTTCGTATGCAAAGCTTGGCATCTACGTACTTTCGAAGCGTGATGTAATGAAAATGTAAGTATTTACGTATTAGGTATATTCATACTATCTAGATAGGAAAATACTTAGCTTATTAGCGGGAAATTGCTTAAAAACACCCAATCACCTAATTGGACACACCCGCTTGTTCGGGTTCCGTAGCCAAAATGTAAATCAGGACCCAATTCATAGATTCCGCTGCCTATCCGTCTGCCAGCAGGCTGTGCCTCATGAACACTGATAGTTTATTTTTAAGTTCATGTACGAGGCATTCTATCGTTTTCATATGTATGAATGTTACGTAAATCTCTTTTATAAAATATCTTGCGGGTAGAATGCATTGCTTCCGCAATGCAAACAACATCAATACAAATCCGAAAATATTTTTTTATACGTATTATACTCTGTGCAACAATGCTCACTGTAGGTACATTGCAAAGTGTAAAACTGACAATGGTTTGACAAGATAGCAAAGGAAACCTTATCGTTCAGAGCGCTTTCTTCCAAGTACACTTAGAACAGTGCTCTATTATAATGAAATGACATTAGAATACCTATACGAAAGAACAGATTTATTCTGTCAGGTCACGTGCTAAAATGAATCTTACTAGAATAAGGAAAACGTACGTGCAATCATTTTCTATAAGTTAACAAGAAGCCGACCTAACACGGTTTCAGCGTTTCGAAGAGCTAATATCAGTGTTCCATGACGAAGCTCTATCTCAGTCTGCGGATTGCCGCACGCTGTTCCAGAAGAGAATTCCAGTTTCTGTGAGACAAACTAATTCTGAATCTAGAGTCGTTATTAGGAATGCTAGATTCCGCATTTTCTTTTCGACCATCGGCAAGTTGATCCGTGTGCAATGGTGAAAACTCTTGGCGAATCACCTCTACGACATCAGCAGTGGTGACAAGTCTTGAATACTCATACGATTTTGAATCCAAACAAAAATTTGTTCTGGTTTAATCAAGAAGATCAAACGTCGTTCGACATTTCAAAGAAGATGGTATGTAGCTAAAGCAAGGTGATGCTGCGACAAATGCTCTTCCAGAGCATTTGTCGCAGCATGTACATACCACGAACGTCCAGGTACATACGTACATATTACGAACCTACATGTTTTGAGGCTATAACAATTGCTCTTTACCGAATGACAACGACAAAAGGTAGACGTTTGAAATATTTACACAGTATTACGTTGCAATATTTTCTTTAAAATAATACAATTATTAGTAAGGCTATTGGTACCCTGCTCCAGCAGTTACGATTTTCTGCCTTTGCTATAAAACGGAACCTAACCAAATTCGCATATGGTTAGTATTTTTCTATTAACTACATAAAGGTATACCTGTCAAGAGCGTGTCGGGTAATGCGGTAAACTATGGTTCCGTAGTAGCATGCTTTCAGTTATGTTGCAGCCTGATCAAGTGGTGCTATATTCACTTGAATGTATATGAGAATTAATCAGTACTTGTTAAACAACTGAAAAAGCACCAAGGATTTTCACTTTTCCAAACTTCTACTTAGACTAAAACTGGAAACTAGATTTTTTTTATCACTATTAACAAGCGTTTGACCACCATCATCATGAGCGAATTTCCTTGCGGCGATGCTTTAGGCTTTGTAGCCGACCATCAAACAGCCTGTCGTCACATATTAGCCGTATAGCACCTATTAGCAGAGCCTCAAGCTGGTATTTTGCTGATCCATCCCAAAGATGAGAGCAGTATTCCATACACGATCGAACTTGTGCTTGATACAATGTGAACAACTGTTCCGGTGTGAAATCTGAAATACCCGTAGTGATTGGCCTCGCCACAAGATGCGACTTCACTAAGGGTCAGGTTCAAACGCTTAACCAATGCCTTTCTGAGTACCCGGATTTGCGGTCCGCTGGCTCGCGCGTCAGATGTGTAACTCTCCACAACACTCCATCGTCTGCGTACCCATAGATACAGGATTTCAGCAGATCGTTTAAATACAGCAGGAAGCTTGGTACAGAGAGAACAGAACCATGAGGTACCCCGGCATTAATTGTCATTAGATCGGACGAGCAGCCATCCGTGACTACTCGGAGCGTTCGTTCCCTCAGGAAATCAGTCAACCACGCGCAGAAACCAACAGGCAGTCCAAACGCGACTAAAAACCACGTACTTGTTTACTAATTTTACTCGGAAAAGGTAAATTACCTAGCATTTTCAACTGCCAAAATTAACTCGAGTCGAAATCTCCCTCACTGGGCAGTTACCGACGACAGTAAATACAAAGATATTACGAGTTATTGTTATTTTCTTTTTACGAAATAAAAAAAATACATTAAAAATGGGTAGTATTAAATAAAATGACTGTAAATTTAAATTTAAAGTGACAATAACACTGAATGTGGGTTATTGTATTACCACGAGAACGACTGACTGTGAGTCACGAGAAATAAACAAAAAGAATAACAACATGCAAACACTCATTTGACATAGTACTTCAAATGTAAAATGAGTAGCAAATTCAAAATACCTAAAACTTGTGTAAATTCTGTAAAAGACCCAAGCTTTGCTGGCTTGCCTCTACATGTCATACCTAACCTATTGTTTCTGAACAAGGTTTGACAAAATATTATGTCGTACAATTATTTAAATAATACCTACTTATGTTGTATTTGAATTTTGAATTTCATGTCGCTTATATAATAATTTGTACACACGCTTATATTTTCAAAATCCAAAATGAATTATTCGCAACACACAGTTATAATTTGTTATGAACTATAAATTAATATTCGACGCCACTTCGGTAATATTTTGCGTCGTCAAATTTGCACTGTTAAAGTATTTTTTATCGATCGTTTTATAATACCACAGTAAAAATTTGCCACTTGACATTCATTTTCTTGTTAATCAAATTATTGTTTTGTTTACTTTCAAGTTCGTATAAAGCGTGTAGTTTTAGTATTTTAAAGTACATTTTTACTTAATTTATTTTGCAATACCTATCTACAGTAAGGAATATGTTACAGAGGAGGGAAGGGACCTTTTATAGCAGATATCTAAATCTTCATTCGTTTATTTTAAAACTGTTTTTGGGAGTTTTCATAAAATTGTCTCTAGATGTAAATTACCTACCTACTACTGTCACTAATTAAAATTGTTATTCTGCTGAAGTCATAAAAATAAAAGGTTTATTTCATTTATTATACAATTACTTAGTACCTACTTGTTAACAGTTGCTTCATCTCTAATCTCTGTTGTCGACCTTGTTAGGAATAATAAACTTCCGGGTACAGTGTAAATAATGGAAGTTATTATTACTTACAAGCCATGTGAAGCAAGAAGGTTAAATTGCACGATCGATGCCTTTACAACCGTTTGAAAGCGTGTCACCCTCGATAACCGTCCACATCCCCGACCCGCCGTGAGCCCACTACCCTATATTGTACAATACCTAAATATGTCTATATTCATGCGGTTCATGTTTTCTCTTGGCTAAGTTGTTTAAATTCGACTCTACCTATTTTCGTCAGCATCTTTATTACTCGGCCGCTTGTGTTTTCTTCTCTAAGGTAATAAAATTGTGTTTAGACGTCTCCGTGTTTCAGAGCTCAGTTTGATTGGCGTTGATGGATCGTAAACGGTTTATTTAGTCATTATTCCGTACAATTCGTGAAAAAACAATAATTGTTGATTCCATTTGCTGCGACTTCTAATGCTCGCTGGTACTATTAGAGGCGTTTTTTTAAAAACTGGTGTATATCCAATATCCACATAATATTTGCCAAGGTATGTAGGTAGTTATAATTTATGTAAATCCAGAAAATAATACTCAATTAAAATTTGTCCGTGATTGAAGAAGACAAACGAAGCGCTGATGCACCTGACATTGAACCTAATCACGAGCATGGTTTGAGTTTGATTCCTGTTCAAACAGTCGACGACGACAACCTGTATTAGGTAGGTAGGTGCACCTTTATCATGTCGCTAGGTTTTGTATTGTGTATCAGATAAAAGATTGGGATGATAAGCTAAGTACGTACCTACATTAGGTATTTGTGCATGGAAGTGAGAGCAGAATCTCGTGTATTATCACTACATTAGATCATACTTACCTAGAAAAGCTAAATAGAATCTGCAATTCAAATAGGCAAGTTCATGCGGATTGTTTTGATGTATACTTTGCAGGCTAAAATGTGTAATGTAATGATCAGGTTGTACCTTAATAATAGGTAGTATGTAATATTGCTATGCGCTAGGTCTATTTTGTCAGCAAGCACGTAAATGTAGTTCATATTAAACACTTACCACCCTGAATCATTTCCCCTTACGTGGTTAAAATACATTGATACTTACGAATTTATCTCTGTATTTCTCTTTTTGTTTTGTTTCAGCATCTCTCAGTGCTTGCTGTATGAGAGCGTCAACAAATTCGTTGGCTTGTCGTATCTTTTCCGGGTCATTTTTGAATGCCGCTATCCGGCTGGACAGCGTCGACGCGTTGCTGTCGTGACGCATTTTTAATGAAGATTTTCTGTTATTAATGGTTTTATCACAATATATCTGTGATGAGAGTTCAATCTAGGTAGGCAAGTCTCCTTCACTGCACAACCACAAACACTGAACTAGTCAAAGGTTGTAATTTTTCGTCACAGAATATGGACAGACGGGAAATAAATAAAATATTTACTTTTATTGTGCAAAGTCAGTCATAATTTGCTTTATTTTTGCGCGGGAAGTGAAGAGCGCGCGCCAGCCGTGCGTGCCGCCAGCTCACTGGCCGCACTGCTCGGAGTCTCCGGCGGACGAGAAGCTAATAAGGATGCCCGGGCATGCGCACTGCGCCTTAACCCTTACCTACGCGTTTTATCTATATTTTTATTTTGCTTTCTTTTTGAGAAACATTTTTTTCTACTGGGTAAGTAAGGTGATTACTTAGTTCACCATTTGTGTTTAGTTTTAAATATATAATATCTAGACTATTTTAAGATTTATCTTCTAAAGTAATACTACCTACCCAGTAATTTGAAGACAGAAAAGGAATAGTCTTATGCCCATCTGTATAGGTTATACGGTAAACCATGCCATGACCTACATTTCGATCAAACAGGTGGCGTGGCGGCTTGTGCTAAAACAGGGGCTACCTAATAGCTGTATTACCTATCTATCTTTAGTAAGTAGGTATATTCAGCTCCTTTACTGCGCTTCTGTACCTACTAAATAATCTAACCTACTAATATCTACTTACCTGATCTGACAAAATTAATCGTAAGATTCACAGTCACACTATTGACATCGACATAGTAGATCTAGGTTAGTTGAATTCAAAAATGTTTATATAAAAAAGTGTCAACGTTTTCAATCATCAACATTTAACGATGCCACTTGAGAAATGAGAAAATCTAATTCTTAGCATTCCATGGCTTCACCGTGCCGGTGCCGGGGCCATAGCGTGGTACAAGGAGGAAACTGTGCGCCAGTGTTTGGGACGTGCGACCCAAATGTAGGTTTAGGGTGGCCACCTTGCGACGCTTCAGCACTCGCCTTCACCAGCGCCCATGTTCCCCCTTCTACCTATCCAAATCTTTCGATCAGTGCCGCTTTTGAAGTTCGTTCGAGTAAAGAGCTTACCGAAGCTAAGAAATTAGATACTCAAAAGTTCCCTACTTTATTTTTTATTACAGGTATCTATTTTTTCGAAGTAATCACCGTGAACACGAATACACTTTTCCATCCGTCTAAACTACTTAGAAAATACCGATGACCACTCTTCTTTAATTATACGCAGCCTTGTCATCTTCTTTGTTCTCAAATGTTCGCCTTCCTTTTAAATTTTCTTTAATTTTGGGAAATAAGTAAAAATCGCAGGGGGCTAGGTCGGGGGAATATGGTGGGTGGGGCAGGATAGTCATGTTTTTTGAGCTGAAATAGTCAAGTGTTCTAGCAGAAGTGTGAAGGGCAGCGTTGTCGTCGTGGTGCCAGAGCAGGTGCTGAGTTCCCGATGTCGACCGCTTGCCAAGCTGACAGTACTCTCGGGGTACAAACGGGCACATATCATTCAGAGTCCTTTGATCCTTCTAGCACTATCGTAGCAATACGTCCTCTTGCAGAAAAATGAGGCAATCATTTGTTAATGTGTACTTCGGGTTCGGCGACATTTTGTTGGCGTCGGCTCATCTTCAAACCACCATACTGTAGACTGTCGCTTTGTTTCGGGGTCGTAGTATAGCCATGTTTCGTCACCTGTAAGTATATCATATACATTTTTTTTCTCGCCAGCGTCGAATTTATCTATCATAAATTTGCACCAATCCACGCGGCGGTCTTTTTGCGAATCGGTGAGTTTGTGCGGCACCCATCTTGAACAACGCTTATGAAGGGACAGATTATTATGAATTATAGTTTGCAATGCTGCTGATTCAATACCCAGTTCAGGCTTGAGCTCTGCATATGTAATTTTTTTCCCCAGCAGCAGTATGTTTTCTTGAGTTACTGCGGTTGGCGGCCGTCCGGTCTTCGCCTCATGTTCAACGGTCTCTCGTCTCCTTTTAAATTCAGCAAACCAATTAAAAACAGTTGCACGTGAACAAACAGACTCGCTAAAAGTACAAAATACTCTTGAGGTTCTAAACCTTTTTTAAAATCACACGAAAATCACGTCGATTGAGCTCCATTGTTCCGAAAATTTACCTCCAAAATTACCCAGAAAAAAAATAATCAAAAAAGGAATCTTAACATTTTTCGAGTGTTCCATATTTGAATTTATAAGCAAATAACCTATCTTTACAATTATGTACAACTGGCCAGTATTAATCAAATGACCATAGTAAGTATCTAACTTTTTTTGGCATGACCCTCGTAGGCTGTTCTTCAATTTAAAATTACACCTACACATACTCTTACAGTTATCCAAGCGTATGCCCCATGAGCGCACAGCGACGACGAGGTTAAATAATTTTACGATCTTCTTAATAAGGCTTGCGATGGGTACCGAGGAACATGGAATGTGGTCCTCGATGACTTAAATGCAAAGATCGACCCAACCTTCGGATAACGGAACCATACTTGGAGCTCATGGAGTTGGCCGAAATGTTCGTGGTAGTCGTTTACTCCAATTTGCTTTCGTGCAGAGCCTCAAGATCTGTAACAGTTTCTTCGAAAAACCACCCCGTCGCCGCTGGACGTGGATGTCTCCAGGTGGAACAACATTTAACGAAATAGATTTCGTAATAAGTATTATCCAAATTGCACATAGTCAAAGATGTAGGTGTTATAAACAATATTAGATTTGATTCCGACCACGGACCGCTGAGATCTAGACTAACATTCAATATGAAAATACACAGACATCATTTATTTACTAGTAAAACCAGAAAAATATATAGATTCAATTTTCCTCCCAATCAAGATGCTTTTAACTTAGATTTACATAACTATTTTAAGAATTTACAAGTCGATAGAGAAGACGCAGACCTACAGTATGCACATTTACAGACTGCCATAAAAAACGCTAGCCATAAAATAAAACGTCTAAAAAGAAATGCCAACAAATTAAGTTCAACAACTCTAGAACTTATTGAGAAACGTCGGCAACTTTGTAAGTAATCCCCTTATTACAACATTTTCGATAGAAAAGGTAAAGGCAACATTCGATCGGCTCAGCAAACACCAAACTTGTCCAACCTGCAATTGGAAATCATACTTCATACAGCAAAGCAAGGCGTCAACGGATCAAAAACCTGAAACACTTATCTTTTAGACGAAAATGGACAGAAACAAACATCACGTGACAAAATCGCACAAAATTTTACAGAAAACTATACTCAGGCCCTTCGTAGCCCCTACATGCTTTATCTTAAGAACCTAACATTGTGGAATGCAAATAAATAATAAGAATTTAAAAAAAAATACATACACACATCAAAAGTGTCTAGGGATCAAGAACATTTTTATCTCTAAAAGAATCTAATTTATTTAAATCAAATCTAATCTTCTGGATTGGTCTCCTACCTAATTCCCCATGACTTATCACCACATTTTGAATATACATTATGAATGAATTCAGTTTTAGTAAAATAGATTCTTATTCACGTCCTCTCTCTTCTATACACAATATTGTTCAATCCCACAGCACCTGATTATTTAAAACGTAGATTCCAATTCATTTGTTCTTCTTCTTCCAGTATTCGCTCTATGCTCTCCTGTCATTCCCTAACTCTTAAATGTCCCGAACACTCCCAACAATTCTTTCATAATTCGTTTACGGTAGGTAACTGCAATCCGACTGTGCAATTCTCTCCCTCTTGAAATACGAAGTTTAAAAACAGCCGAGTCGTTCAAGAACAAACTTAAGGAATATCTTCTTAAGTCATCGGATTAGTTTATGCTCATAGTTGTATGTATTATATTGGTATATAGTGCTACTTTATATATTATGTACTATAAGGTTTATGTTACTATGTATTAGTATTGATTTATAATATGTGGTTTTATTACTAGGTTTAGGTATAATTAGGTACTATATATACTATGTGTTTTTATTATTTTAGAATATTATTGACGTTATCGACCAGATAGCAACACTTGCCAGCCCCATTACTCTACCTGTTAAGCTCCTGTAATCTTTAAATTAGGTTACCTGGAAGAGATCGCTATGAGCGATAAGGTCGCCTTTTGCAATTTTTCCATTGTAATTTTTTTATATTGTAATGTACAGTGTGTAATAAAGAGTATATTTATTCATTCATTCTTGATTGCCATCTTCTAAAATGAACTTGATCCCTAAACACTTTTGATGTGTGTAGTATAAAACAAAGTTGCTTTCCTGTCCCTATGTATACTTTACATGTATACTTACTATGTATACTTTACAACTACGCAGCGGATTTTGTAAAGGTTTTAATAGATAAAGTGATTCTCAGAGAAGGTTTATAAGTATAATACATGTATAAATAATGGAGCAATATTGACAATGTTCCATGTTTCTAATGAGTCTTTTTTTATTTTATTTTTT
>SJJU01016490.1:0-11079 GCA_012932125.1 Conopomorpha cramerella
AATGGAGATCTGTAGTCTCTGCCTACCCCTCTGGGAGACAGGCGTGAAGTGTATGTATGTATGTAGTTTGAGATCCCTTTGAAGAATTTAACAATGTCGTCTCTCACTGTCTGACCCTATGTATGCGGAGATCTTTAAAACTTCGCAGCGGATTTTTATGCGGTTTTCTTTAATAGATAGAGTGATTTTCGAGGAAGGTTTATATATATAATACATGCACAGAAACACTGTGAATAATGTGTATTGGTGAGACAAAGTTTGCCGGGTCAGCTAGTACTTAATATATACATAAATAGACATTTAAAACATGTTTCTTATTGCCCTTCACACAGTGTAACCTGTTAACGCACATAATGAAGTGCACAGACTCTCACAGGCAGATTACATCCTGTATGTCTCGTTTTCTTGATAATATATTTGAATCAGTGTTAAATTAATATTCTTTTGATTAGGCACGTAAATCTATATACCAGTGGCGTGCACTGGCTTTTACGACAAGGTAGCCAGTAGAAGTAATCCTCAAGGATTGACACCTATGTAAAGGTAACTTGTCTTTACGAAATATAGACACTTACCTACCTACTCACCCACAAAACACAGGACAGTTAGCCTATGTCGTGAGTATAACAAATACTCTATTATTAGGTCGGATAGCCAAAATACTAAGGTAGGCAGTGTCTTTTTGCCTATATGGTGTGCACGCCACTATATACATAAAACTCAAAGTCCTGACCGATTCATTCATCAGAAACAAACCATCTCGACGTCAGTAGTATAAGGTCGGATGTGTCATATTGTTACATTGACACATACGACTTTATGCTTCTGACGTCGAGCCGTTGACATTAAAAATATTAAATGTTTCAGAAGGTTTCCTTTTATGATGTTTACGTGAGATAAGAAAGGACTTACACTAGTGAACTCGACAGACGTTGTCCTGTCTTAACTATTAATATGAAATTAGTATAACCTCCAGGGTGGCCTGTGCCCAGCTGTGGATGTCACGAAATATAAACTATCCTATATCTCAAATTGGACGAAATGATATATAAATGTCACCTTTTGTGAATATCGGTAGCCTTGGTGAAGAGTTATTTCGGTACAAACATCATGACACTGAATTTTTATATATTAAGATGTAATAGCAGAGAAACACTGTTAACTTTCTCGGACAGTAAATGCCTATAGGCGTCATAACAATAAAACATCTATTGTGTCTATTTTACTGTCCGCCAAAGTGTTAATAACGCATATGGGCAAAACAACGTATCAACTGTCAGCTAGTCCTGAGATACCAATACCGCTGAAACTAAATATCTCTATTATATAAAAATTAATTGATCTTTGTTAGGCTCGCTAAAACTCAAGAACGACTGGACCGGTTTGGCTAAGTTTGGTCTTGAATTACACGTGGAAGTCCAGGGAAGGTTTAAAAGGTATATTTGTTCCAATACACGAGGTACAAATCTTAAATGTTTGCCGGGATTTTTATATACATATACTAGCTATATGTATATATATATATATATAAATACACTTCGTCAACACTTCAGCTTTGAAATACGCCATGTACTTTATTTTACTTTTAAGAACAAAAGTTACCAAGTCTGAAAAAAAAAATATGTTACCGCGATTCTTAGTGCAAAAGGACCCCGAGCAATACCTAGTCTTAGAAACGTTGTTGGGCTCGTCAATATGAACAACTTTTACTATGTCGACATTGCGGGGAAATGAAACAAAAATTTTTCATATCCATACAAAATAGACCAAATTTCACAGATAAGATGAAATATTTTTTTTCGTTTCCGCGCAATGTAAAAGTTAATAGTAAAAGTTATTCATATTGACGAGCGCAACAACGTTTTAAGACCATTGCTCGGGGTCCTTTTACACGTGTAGTATGTATAAAAAACTGAAATCACACTGCAAAAAATGCCTTAGCGACTTTACACACCAGTAGGTAAAATTCCGTGCACGTTTCACATGGAGACTAGGTACCCACTCTACGAGTCTTACTGCCTCTGTTAGAAATTTCAGACGTGACTCTTAAATCATTTACCATACAGCTGAAAATCCAACGACAAATTAACGAATCACCATTAATGTCGAAAACATACACTTATTTCGCTGGCGAACTGAGATAAGTGGAATTTAAAAAAATATGTTTTTTTTTTTACTCCGTCCAATCAAAAGCTGCAATATAAAATAGTGACGATGTCGAACGGAGTTCACGAGTTCGTTAATCTTGGTAGGTCATAAAAAAAAGACTAACGGTCCGCTTGCAAATGTGGGCTTCCGGTTGGCATTAGGGGCCATATTCGCATATTTGCACTGGCTACGTCCTGATCCTCGTCTGTCTTTTTCACTCGTATGTCAACAGAAAGAGAGAGGTGAGATGCAGTATCTATTCGGGTACTGTGGTACAAGGATATTTTGGCGTGTGAGTGCTGAACATTTATTGAGAATTCTAGCTATTTCTGTATGTTTTATTATCCTGAATTGTTTTAGCTGCCATGTTTATGTTTTTATTATGATATTATTAATTATAATCTATCTGAACAGAACACGATTAACTTAAGCTGCGTGCTAAACTATTTAGCCACGCGCCAAAAGAGCCTTGTGGAACTATGGATTTGTTTTTATGAGAATTTGACGTTTTACATTTTTTTTCTGCCTTGGCTTCTCTCGGTAGAATAGTAAATGTCACTCGAAGCGGTGACAGTCGGCTCTTGTGAAAAAATAATGTTTGCATTTCCAAAACCCAACGTTCAAATGTCGGGACTTCCCTTTGACGGCTTTTGAAATATCCCGGCGTTTTCCATTCATACCACTTTCCGTGAATTAGTTTGTTTATTCGATATTTCGCTGTCAAGGTATACATACATATCTGTGATTTATAAACAGAATATTAATATGGTTGGGAAATACAGGGTGCAACCGTTAAGTATGGACATGTCATAATTCCGTAAATAAAACATACTAGCTTTCCGCCCGCGGCTTTGCCCGCGTGGACTTCGGTTATAATGTGGTATAAAGGACAACTATAAGAAAACTTATCATTCTTACGGGAAAATCGAAGTTTCCCCCGGGAATATCACTTTTTGCGTGATAAAAAGTACCCTATTATTTAATCCGGACTTCTAACTTTACGTATGCAAAATTTCAAAGCAATCGGTTCGGTAGTTACGGCGTGAAAGCGGAACAAACCAACAAACAAACAAACTCACTTTCCGATTAAGATATAATATTATAGGAAGGATATCAGAAAACTTCCAACTGGTATCGAAAGTGCGTTACCCAATGAATGTACAATAAAAACTCTCAAATAAAACCAGAAATATTCCAAATATTAACTCCAAACCCTTCTATATATTTGTTTAGTCCATCAGCCACATAACGTCCACTGCTGCACGAGCGCCTCCCCCAATGATTTCCATGAGAATGAGGATGGTGGTCAAACGCTTGTTCATAGTGGTAAAAAAAAATACAAAAGAATTTGGGGGGAAATGTCAATGTCTCTGGAGAGTTCCCTCGGTCGCCCCTTACGACCACCACGACGGGAAAGGTTAGGCTTTTGAATACGTACATAGCAGTAACGTGCACTGGCTTTTGCGACAAGGTAGGCAGTGATCCCAAGGATTGACACCTATGTATAGGTAACTTGTCTTTACGAAATATAGGTAACCTATCTACTCACCCACAATACACAGGACCTTCGTCAGCCTATGTCGTGAGTACAACGAAAAAAGATCTAGCAATAACTCTATTATTAGGTCAGGAAGCTACAATACTAAGGTAGGCAGTGTCTTTTTGCCTATATGGTGTGCACGCCACTGGTACATAGTTAAATGATCAAGGAACAGTCGATCGCTTAGATACAATGGTATTTCGTCATATTAACCTAAATAAAGTAAGTGCCAACGTAAAGTTAGTTTCATAGATCTTCGACCAACGACATTCTGAATTAACCTCTTACCTACTCAATGAGTAATGAGTAATAAACTAGTGTAGTAAAACCACGATACCTTAACAGTTAATGGGATTAACTAGGAAGTTAATTCCACTAACCGTAAAACGTATTGTTATATTTTATACTGAAAATGATTTAAAATAAGTACCTAGGAGACAGTGGCGTGCACTGGCTTTTACGACAGGGTAGGCAGTAATCCCCAAGGATTGACACCTATACATATATAGGTAACTTGTCGTTACGAAATATAGTATAATATATCTACTCACCCACAAAACAAAGGACCTTCGTCAGCCTATGACGTGTACAACAAAAAAAGATCTAGCAATAACTCTATTATTAGATCGGGTAGCCAAAATACTAAGGTAGGCAGTGTCTTTTTGCCTATATGGTGTGCACGCCACTGCTAGGAGACCATTGCTCGGGGTCCTTTTACACTCAGTATATTTGAATGATTAATAGTGAGTGTTCGGAACCTTTTTTGTGTGTTATTAAAGTAAAATATTACTTTTAATTTCATATTTGACATTACTTGTCTGTTTTTTTATATTAAACTTTTTTACCATCATTGTCGTTGTCTTTAATCTCAGTGTGTCTCTTTTCCACCAAAATATATGGAAAATGATGTACTTCTAGATCCAAACTGTCACTTTTACTACTAATTGGACAGTTTGCATCCAGATTTACCCTGATTACCCATTTAAATGAGATAGTAATTTTTAAAAGATTTTAAAATATTTTTTATTTATTAACTTTTTAAACAAATTGTCCATTATCTTCCAATAATCAATTCCAAAAATACACTATGTGTATCAAACAAAGTTTGCCTTCCGTTGTCTGGCCGTAGGTATGTATGCTCAGATGTATAAAACTACGCAACGGATTTTCATGAAGTGATTCTTGAGGAAGGTAGAAATACTGTTAATAATCTATATTGGCAGAACAACGTATGCGGGGTCAGCTAGTATATTATATACAAACAGTAAAATTACCAGTAACACTAAATCAATGAATATTATCCTTTAGCAGAATTGGAGCGGACATTTATGATTCTATGGAAGTGTTAAGTTAAACTACGTATATAAAGTTTAGATAGAATCGTTGTTCCAGAGCTTTACTTCCGGGGTACAATAGTGAAGCTTGGGAAGTGGTGTCATTTCAACAATAATTCTGAATAGGCAAAAGTACTTATGGTTGTGCCCCTCAGTTTTAGAACATTATTTTCTAATTGTCTTGCGATTTCATTAACGTATTTTCAATTGATTACTCATTGGGTTACAAGATTGTTTTTGTAGTAGAGAATCCATTTTCATCATTTTTTTATACACAATGAACATGCGTTTGTTCACCACCCTGCATGATGTTAAGCAGCGATGTGGTCTACGACGGAGCACACTTGTTCATTAGGTACCTATTTACGTATTGTAATTTTTCAACGGCGAAAGGACTTTGTAAATCGGTGCAGTAAGTATGCAGTAGTAAGATTCGAAACAAATAAATACACAGTACAATTGCTATAAAATAATACCCTTACCAATAAACACGTTATTACTTATACAACGGTTATGGAAAATACCAATAATCGGCACGCTTGGCAGGCGGGTTGGCGATCGCAGTGGTGTTGTGGTTTAACTCACAGAGAGCGCTGCTGCCCGTCCTCTGGAGAGTTCCTTCGATCGCCGCTTACGAACCCCCTGACTGGATAAGCTGGGCTGGAGTGGTGACACGTGTATTCTATTCGCCGACACCACACGACAAAAATAAGCGTTTTTAATGATCCTTTCTTACTTCATTAGAATCATCGTAAAATCATTTTAACTTTAATAACATTAAATAGACAATATTAATTTAATACGGGAACATTTTAAATAACAATGCGTAAGTCACTCGGCATGTGTAAGTCGGTTAGCCATCATCTTCTGAACAAAATAACTGTACTCATTGCTGTTTTCACCATTGTTCATACGTGATATAATTACTTCTAGATCGTTCTCACATATGTTAAAATAGTAATAGCTAACCGTAAGAAAAACTTAAATACAATTCACAGTATGCTCTATAAATAGTATATTATTCAATATTTATATCGATACGAAAGATATTTGCTAGGATCGCGACAAGTAGAAGTCCGTGATCTCTGCCTACCCCCCTCGGAAAAAACCGTGACGTATAATTATATAGTATTAGTCGTAGTAGTAACGATATCCTTATAACATTATAAACACGAATTTTGGGTGGATGTTTGTTATCCTTTCACTCAAAAACTACAGAACGTATTTCAATTAAACACAAATTATACTCAAGACCACGACACACGTAACTGTCGAAACGTCGAGCAAATAACGAAGGCAATCTGAATCCTTCTCTTTAGTTAATTTCGCTCCTTATACGCGATATAATTAACTATTACCAACAGTAACATGGGTTATAATATTTATAACCCATGTTACATCTGGTCTAAAATAAAAATTGATTTAAATTGTTTTTTCTATCCCACCTTGTTAATTACATATTACGTAAATACGTACTACTTAACGACACTAAAATTGTCCTAACCCGTGATCTCTGCCTACCCCTTTACGATACTAACAACATATCGTGCGAATGTAAAAACTGTAGGGTCTCACAACCTCCGCAAGTGATACGCAAGAACTTTTTTAAATCATGAGAAACTTTGTCTACGTGACTCTTTCTCGGGGAAACTGTTGATATAATGCGATGAAAAGCTTAGAGTTTCTCTTTTGTCGCGGTGTAAGTAAGTTGCTGAGATTTTCAAGCCAGTACTACTTTTAGAACTAGATACTTAGGATACTGAAGTAAATTTAAACGAACTAACCTATACGGGTTATGAACATACAATTAATATTCGTACCCTTTTCTTTCCTCAATCGGGCCCGTTGGTGTAGTGGTCAGCATGTCTGCCTCTATTCAGTAGGGTCGTGGGTTCTTTTACCACCGCGGACATGTACTTAGGTGATGAGCTTTTAAGTACTTGTTGGATGTGTCTGGATGATTATATATATAATTATGTTTTTAAAACAAAAAATATCTCGGTGCACAATAAAAAAATTGCTTAAAACTTAATTTAAGTCGACGAAAATATTTTCTTACTTTTCGATAATTAAAATAAAGAAGATTTGTGTCAACTTTCAACTTATTTTTTTTATGGTAAACTGTATGTGTAAATCAATATAAATAATGACTAAGTACGTATCAAAGAAATGTTATTAATATTTAACTTTCTTGATGGAAATATCATATTTATTGCGGTTGTCACTGACACCCGTGACCGCTCGGTATAAGAGAAGGGTAAATGATATTATGCATGATATTTATACATAACTAAGTGGTAATTTCTATACGGAGAAGGTGCGAAATGTTGCTTTTAGTTCACCAATTAATCACGGGCATAGATATCACAGACCAACATAAAAAATCGTAAATCATCCGGTCCTTATTATTTTTATATAATTTTTAAATTAAAAATTCCGCTCAATATACGGCACATAGATGGCATACAATTCAGAATTTGTCAAATTAACGGAATATAGGTACATGCCGACTACAAAAGAATACTGATTAGGTCACCTGCATACCGAAAGGTGTGCAGACTCGTAAGCAACAATAGGTTCATCACGTGATTGTTCATCAATTCATTCAAGGGGCAGTTATCAATCATAGGTTATATACCTATGATTGATACCTTCTGCCTAACTCATGTCACGAAACAGGTCCATACTAATATTATAAATTCGAAAGTAACTCTGTCTGTTGCGCTTTCACGTAAAAATTGCTATACCGATTTAAATGAAATTTGGTATACAGATAGTTTAAAGCATGAGAAAGGACATAGGTTGTGATATTTTTATCCCAATCGTCGCCACACGTCGCTATATAGAGGGTGTTATAGTTTGTATGAAATACAGAAACGTCGCGAATAAAATTGCGAAGCGTCCACTAGGCGTACATAAATTACTTAGTACATTTATGTATTCATTTTATTGAACCGTATTATCTCTATTTGTTTAGCTGAAGGCGTCCTATCATCGCTGAACGTGGTGGAAGCGCTGCAAGACTTCTGGCAGGTGAAGGCATCACGCGGGGGCGGGGCTGCGGGCGGCGCCCTCGTCATCTACGAGTCGGTGCCCGCCGCTCATCCGCCCTACGTGTGCTACGTCACCCTGCCGGGCGGCGCTTGCTTTGGCAGCTTTCAGGTGACTACATACACTGATTGACGTACAACATTCCTTATGGGACGGGATCTTTTGTGATATAAAGCCTCCTGCGTTCTCCTTCTGCCCCGCTAGCAGAGCACTCCGAAAAAGAAATTACAAGACATTGTGATTTGTTGAAGTAATAGATAGCACAAATCAAACGAACAAGCGAAATCGCATAATTGTTACATAACAGCACTGTACTTACTATATTTGTCATAATATGTGGTATCTTTATTGACGAGCATGCAAGGGATCTGGGCGACTGGGGCATCCATGGACTGTGGACTGCCCCTTCAAGAAAAAAAAATGTGTTCTAGGGGATGGGCGTAACATCCTATCGTCGGCACATGCATTACTGCTACAAATTGTTTGATAATCATCTTTAGGACAGCATTTGCAATGTCAGGGTAATATGGGCTGTATTGTACGTGGTCTCCATTCTAGAAGAATTATTTTCATCGGTTGGCTGCTCTGCCACCCTTGAAAAGTGCTTCCTCCGCTAAAAAAACAAACAGATTATCACCTACCAGTGGCGTGCACTGGCTAGGTAGGCAGTAATCCCCAAGGATTGACACCTATGTAAGTTGTTTTTACGAAACACAGGTACCTATCTACTCACCCACAATACACAGGGCCTTCGTTAGCCCATGTCGTGAGTACAAGAAAAAAGGATCTAGCAATAACTCTGTTACTAGGTCGGGTAACCAAAATACTAAGGTAGGCAGTGTCTTTTTGCCTATATGGTGTGCACGCCACTGTCACCTACGTACCGAAAATTATGTAGCGTCCAGTTATTAATTATATCTACCCGTTTGTATAGCTGCCTATGAGTAGAACTTAGCGAGATTGAGGGAGGTTCCCGACGGCCGGCATGGAGTAGTGGTCAGGACATGTGCCTCTAGGACGACGGTCGCGGGTTCCATTCCCGCCACGGACATAATGTTTTAGTGATGAGCTGGGGCATTTGTTGTGTGCGTCTGGGCGTTTTATTTATCTATGTACGAATTTAAAAGTATTTATGTAAGTGTATCAGTCTCTGGCACCCATAGTACAGGGTATTCTAGTTTGGGGTCAGATGACCATGTGTAAAAAATGTCCTATAGTATATTTATTATTATTTATGGGTTTAAACTTTTTAAGTTCTCCACTTTCTCGTCGGTGAAATGATAGATGCGGGCCTAAGCCAAACGGGTATCATATGGTTTGTGTATGTATTGTGTTTTGTGTGTGTATTGGGTCTTCTGTGTGTATGGGATTTTGTGTATGCGTTGTGTCTTTGTCAGTTGGGAGGAATTTTCTGACTATTCGTGTTGTGTTGAGTATTACTGTTTTTTGCATTATTATTAAAGGCGTCAGTAAATATATATATATTTTTTTAATCACTATGAACAAGCGTTTGATCACCATCCTGCCTGATGTTAAGCAGCGATGTGGTCTACGATGGAGCACACTTGTTCAGAAGGTACCTTTTCACCCGCGACTTGAAGACCTTCAGCCGACGATCAATATTAAGACGCACACAATAAAAATACTATAAAAACCAAAATCGCAATAGTACGAAAATTCACTCACACGAATAATCCATTATCCCGTTCTCAACAGCGGCTTCAAACCAATTAGTTAGTTGTCCGTCTTACCGTGTCCGCGCCAGTACGCGCCGGCTAGAGTACCAGGCTATCAGAGGTAACGAGGAGTCAGCAGCTTAGTGCACACCGACACGCTGCGCACACAAGATGACGGCCGCATCCACGGTTAATCCCGCCGGGAGACAGCGGGGGTTGGGGGAGGCTTAAACGGTGACTCGGGGAGAAATGGCGTGTTACAGTGTGCTGCAGTCTATTGAATTGATATCTGAAGGGTTAGGGTAAGAGTAGATGGTTTTTTGCTGGCCTTGAAACGTTTCTCGAGTGTTTGTTACCAAACTAGGAGCCCGACGGTCCCTGCAGGAGATCGTCAAGGACACAAGGGGTTTGTTACGGTTCCTCGAAGAGCTGGGGTGGTTGGAGTAGCGCCACCCAAATCACGCACAATAGGCGCATTGGACGTCGAGCTGCGGAAAAAGCCCCGTATCATCTACATGTATCAAACTCCTGCGAAACGGATGCATCGTTTTTTGTGATTTTTTGTATTTATATTAGGTAGGTCTGAAAATCGACGGTACCGGATTCATACCCATATCAGCACAGCACTCCAAGAAATAAGTGACAAGATACATAACGCGCTGCGATTTGTTGAAACTAGCTGAGTCGCACAAAGCGTGACATAACAGCCAGCGCGTTATATGTCTTGTCACTTATTTCTTAGAGCGCTGTGCTAGGGGGGCAGAGCGCGTATTTGTTCTATGTCATGTCTTTCTTTTTCTTTTAGCTAGTTTTTTTTCAATATACAGCGTACAAAAGCGAACTTGAGACCGAGTATAGGTTGATATATGTTGTAATTTTATGTTTGGAAATTGTTTATTTAAGTAAGCATAAGTTTTAGTAGTTCGTTAGTTTATGTTTACCCCCTTACCAATAAACACGTTGTCACTTATACAATGGTTATTACAGGTCTACTTGAACTGTTTTTTCCGTATTTGACATACAACTGATAAGTTAAGTTGAGCTTTGTGTATCTTCGAAATAGCAATTCCGCCATTATTAGTAAGGCCTCATTATAATTTTCGCGCATTAGGGCAACCTGTAATGCAATTCTTGTTGTGTGATAGCAAATAAATAAATAAATAAACCTTAGTATGGCAGAACAAACATTTTGCCGGGACAGCTAGTATTTCTATAGAACAAAACACGTCACCTGCGTGATAGCTAGTATGAAGCACAAGGTGTGAAAGATTCGTCAGAAGTCACACCTTTTAATCATAAAATATCCAACATTTTATAGTGTTGTACAATC
>SJJU01016495.1:0-12528 GCA_012932125.1 Conopomorpha cramerella
TTTAATGTGTTTTCGACACGACTTTGACTATTGACGACTTACTATGACTATCCTATAACTTGAACACGAAGAGAACTACATTGTTTGTGGCAGAATTGTCGGCTTTAAAGCTGAACATAAGAGCCAAGAAAAAGAAAGAAGAAGAATTGAACTGAGACGTTCAGAAACTATGACAAAGCTGATATTTTTAATAATTTATCCCGGTCTTTATAAAATACAATACATACGTAAATTGATTCCTTGCATACAATGATTTAAATTGATAAATCAATAAAATCTTCTTTTTTACTGGAACAGAATCTGCCATTATTATTTCATAATTATACGCAGCCAAAGCATCTTCTTTGTTCTTAAGTCGCCTTCCTTTTAATTTTTCTTTAATTTTGGGTAATAACTAAAAATAGCAGTTGACTGATTGGTCGGGGGAATATGGCGGGTGGGACAGGATAGTCACGTTTTTTGAGTATCGATTAAACTTCTTTTGGCATGACCTGACCCTCGTATACCTACTACAGTCACGGACGGCATTGTCGGATCTTTTCCTAAATTTGTTGGAGTTCTTTTCGCATATTACAAAACTTTTAAATGACTTTCTGAAAAGTTCCTAACAGTCAGAACATGCAATATGCGGTATCATTACTCGGGAGGGCGGGTAAGTTGCGAATTTACTCTGCCAAGGCGCTTACTGTATAACTGTATGAATACAAACTCTTAAGTACATTACTAACATATCCCGCTCCGAGAACACAAACGTCTGGCTTTAACTTTACTGTTTCCACTCTAAACGATTTCCAATGATTTGCGAAAATAATTTCGACCCTCTCTATCCCCTATGTACATATTATTGCTTTCTGTCCACGCACAGAATGTTTGCACGGTGCCAGTACTCCGCAATTATTGAAAGTCCCATTTCAAAATGTTCCCACGGGCAGTATTAAGTGAGATTGGGTACGAGTTGTCCTTTCTGACCCTTGCTCCGGAAATTCAGCATACCTACCCTAACAGTACAGCGCATGTTATTGTTTATCGGCGCAGTGTAATGAAGATTTACTGACCACATCGTTTATGCTCTACTTGCATAACTTGCTCACGAGCAGTGTTAAATTAATATCTCGAAACTAAACTGACTAACATGCAATATTGGATGGAACAACTTTGATTGCTCTGGGATTATGACCTCGTCGTTAGCCTTAACAAAGGCATCTTTCTTGAATTATGATATCTTTACGGAGTTTGTAGTTGACGTTAAGAAGTGCTTGAGGTGGTTCAACAAACGGAAGTTTTACAAAATGTTTTAATATAATATACTTTTAATAAAAACCCAAAAGGACAAAAAAAATAAATACTACTGTTTTTATCGATGCGGGTCCATCGTCGTTGTGGCGTTCACATAACCTATTTCTTTAGTTACAAATAAGCAAATGTTTGACTGCCTTCTGTGGTCTACGAATACGCACGCTTGCCTATTCCTTTGTGTCTTGAGAATCAAACACAGTACTTTGACTTAGGCGCACGAATATTAGCGCGATGTAAAATTTCCATGTACCAAAAAAATGTGTGTGAAAATCTTAACATTTAAATGATACTGCCGAAAACATCGTTATTTCGACAACAAAGGGGAATTGAGGAAACGACAATATTATTATTTTCTATGATAAACACGTTTGAACAAACTACCTACTAAGGTCAAACGAGTTCATTCACATAGGTTTTCGTATAAGTTCATAATAATGTACTCTTGTTTATTGTAGTACATTTTGAAATTAGTAAAGTCTTCCGTAAAATTATCATATATTTATATCTCATATAAGAACCATTTATTGAAATCGATAAGCACAACAAAAAAGATAGTGAATCCAACCAGTCTCGAGTTTTGCACTTAGCAACACATTTAGCTGTTAATTTTCATATTACCTATAGTCTAGCTGACCCGCCAATAAAGTATTAGATTTTGCCAGTATTAGAATACCATATTTATTTATATCTTGTTAACATTCAAATTTTCTGAAAATAATTTTATACGATCCGGCTGCTTAATGCTGATTATCTTACGTTTAGGGTAACTTACGAATATATTGTTTTGCCACGAGTTAGAATAAGTTGTTACAAAATAATTATTATTTACAACAGAACTGTTGAAAGCTGGAGGTAAACCGATATTGAGGGAGCTCCAAAAGCTTTTTAGCGCTGTCCTGTTCGAAGGGAGAAATCTGGAGGCGTAGAGTAGAAGTGTGTAGTCGTCCTGTTATTCAAAAAGGGAGATAAAACCCTGTTGAAGAACTATCGACCCATTTCTCTTTTAAGCCACGTCTACAAGCTGTTTTCAAGAGTGATCGCAAACCGTCTTGCGCGAAAACTTGACGAATTTCAACCTTCGGAGCAGGCTGGATTTCGGAGTGGATATGGCACCATAGACCACATCCACACAGTGCGGCAGATCATAGAGAAAACTGAAGAATATAATCTGCCCCTGTGTCTAGCATTCGTGGACTATGAGAAGGCCTTTGACTCGGTTGAGATCTGGTCCGTTCTGGAGTCAATTGTATGTCAAGTTGACTGGCATAAGATGCCAGTCAACTTGACATACAATTGATAAGATGCCTCTACGAGGCTGCCACTATGTTCGTCCAAGTACAAAATCAGCAGACAATTCCCATACCATTGCATCGTAGAGTGAGAGAAGGGGATGTTATTTCCCCGAAATTGTTCACAAATGCAATGGAGGATATGTTCAAGACGCTGCATTGGAAAGGACGTGGCATCGACATCAATGGCGAACACATCTCTCACTTGCGATTTGCAGACGACATCGTCATCGTGGCAGAAACGCTGCAGAACCTTCAACTGATGTTGAATGACCTAGCTGATTCTTCTCTACGGGTCGGCCTACGGATGAACTTGGATAAAACCAAGGTCATGTTCAATGAACATGTTCTACCGGAACCGATTTCAGTACACGGCACCGTTCTCGAAGTTGTTCAAAAATAAGTATACCTTGGGCAGACATTGCAGTTGGGTAGAAACAACTTTGAGGACGAGGTAAACAGAAGAATTCAGCTGGGTTGGGCAGCATTTGGGAAGTTACGTTGAGTCTTAACATCAGCGATCCCACAGTGCCTGAAGACAAAAGTCTTCAATCAGTGTGTCCTACCTGTAATCACATACGGAGCTGAGACGTGGACACTGACGGCTGGCCCACAAGCTCAAAGTCGCACAGCGTGCTATGGAAAGGGCTATGCTCGGCGTTTCTCTGAAGGATCGAATCAGAAATGAAGTGATTAGACAGAGAACCAAAGTCATCGACATAGCACATCGTTTTAGCAAGCTGAAGTGGCAGTGGGCCGGCCATATTAACCATAGAACCGATGACCGTTGGGGAAAACGAATTCTCGAGTGGAGACCGCGTCACGGCAAACGGAGTGTAGGATGCCCTCAGGCAAGGTAGACTGATGATATACGCCAGATAGCTGACAGAAGCTGGAAGCGAGAAGCCGAAAACAGATCACAGTGGCGTGCAATTGGAGTGGCCTATGTCCAGCAGTGGACAAATATGGGCCGATGATGATGATGAAATAATTATTTAAAGATGTGTATCGATATCTCTTACGGTTTTTCAAAAGCACGCAAAAGTTGTTTGTAGCATTATTTCAAAGTATTCCTTTTATTTTAACCCAAGACAAAACAAGTGTCATACTACTACTTTAAGCATTATGCTATAAGACGAATCATAATATGTTAGATTTTTTAAACATTTTTTATCTTTGTTTCAATACGATACATGAATTTAGGTATCCTACTCTTCAACAGAGCCACCCTAACAAATGCCGGGCTATTATATATCAAAATAGTGCACGTATAACGTAGATAATGTACGTAGTTCATTTATTACTGTGCGTATCCTAATTTACGAGAAAATTGACATTGAAAGTGTTATTATTATTATTTTAATTCTTTACACCTAATTCAATTTAGGCTACTTCATACACTATTATCTTTTAATCACAATCACACACTTTTGTAATAACGAACTTCATAATATTTTGCTGCGTCACAAGTCGTCGCTGTTCCGTTCCCACTTAGGTGACTGGTAGCAAAAGCATCATTAGCATTAAGTCTGTCTGTATTTATATCATTTTATACTCGTTTGCCCCAACTGTCATCGATTCTACTGCTAATATGGCCGGCCCACTGCCACTTCAGCGTACTAAACCGACGAGCTACGTCGATTACTTTATTTCTCTGTCGGATAACTTCGTTCCTTCAGAGAAACACCGCCGATCCATTCAATCCATAGCATCCTTTCTTTAGCACCCTGAGCAACTTTGAGCTTGTGAGCCAGCCGTGCCGTCAGTGTCCACGTGTCAGGTCCGTATGTCACTACAGGCAGGGCACACTGATTGAAGAATTTTGTCTTCGTGCACTGTGGGATCGATGATGCTTAGGCTCGAGGTAAATGCTGCCCAAACCAGCTGAGCTCTTCTGTTTACCTCGTCCTCGATGTTGTTTCTACCCACCTGCAGTATCTGCCCAAGATACTCATATTTTTGAACAACTTCGATAACGGTGCCGTGTACTCAAATCGATTCCGGTTGAACATGTCCAGCAGTGGACAAATATGGGCTGATGATGATGATGAACATCCCTTTGTCTCACTCCTTATGCAATGGCATGGGACTTGTCTGCTGATTTTGCACTTGGACGGACATGGTGGCAGATGCCTCGTAGAGGCATCTTCCAGGCAGTTGACTGGCAATACAGTCAACTTGGCAATGCTCCAGAGACTCCAGAACCGACTAGATCTCAACCGAATTAAAGGTGTTCTCATAGTCCATGAATTCCAGAACCTGTTTCTGTTTTAACGCAGATTATATTCTTCAGTTTTCTTCATAAACATTTTATTAGTAGGTAAACATTTGGAAAAAATTTGACGTGCCTAACATATCTCGATTTATTGCGGAAGTCACTGACTTGCGAATAGACGCAATTCGCAAACTTAGCGTTGGAACGTAACTTAGATGCGAGCTGGATTTCGTTGGTTCTTGGTAGAAGTACAGGCACTGTCATTATCAGCAATATTCATCCTAACGCCTATAGAGTTTAGTAACAAAATTGAGCAGTTACATGTTTGAAGAGATCTGACAGCTGTCGGAATCAGCCACCCTTTCTACCTCGTTACGCCGTTTGTCGTTTAATGCTGACGTTCCACTCATTGAAGTGGAACGACTCCTTATTAATTCATACATGCATCTATTCTACCTGTGAAAAAAAATATTGTAAAGTGTTTTTAAAATCCATTCATTAGTTTTCGCCTGAAAGAGTAAAATACATCTCATCAACTTTCGCGTTTATGATACTAATGGGTTATTATCCTGCTACATTTCGCACATATGTAACGAAATACAGTCAGTGCAGACATGAAAAATATTTTACATATTCTAGTCCTTGACATCAAAAACACCAACAGCTTGTCTCTATTTAAAAAGTTAATGTCCGAATTAAAAGACTTTTACTCTCGCAGGTTCATTTCACTTATTGTTTTCTTTTCTTTTCAAAAGGCTTAACTCCCGTGTGTCCCGTTGTCAGCTAAAAGGGTTGAACTGCCTGGAGCACAGCAATGCTTTGTCAAAGCTGCAAAATGAAAGGTACCTTTACCTTGTGCTTTAATCTCACATAACGGAGAATCTTTTTGCTTTGGGGATCTACTTTGTACTACAGATCAAGTTGTTCCAATTTTTTTTAATACGAGCTTACAGAATCTCACGTAGGTATGACCTTTTAAGCCATTATGGAACCTGACCTTTGGAGACAATATTAGACGCAAACATATTTAAATTGAACCTTGTTAAAAACGATGTAGATTTTACGTATAACACGATGTTTTTTTAATTTATCTCACAAATATAACAATACTAGCTGTCCCAGCAAACATTTGTTTTTCCATAATAAGTTGCCTTTGTACCCCGTGTTTTGGGATAAATACAACTGGTAGATGCAAAAAAAATAAATAGTAGCCGATTCTCAGACCTAAAGTACTTATTTGGTAAAAATCGGTAAAGACCTTTCGGAGGAGTACGGTAACATTGTGACATGCAAATTTTATATACGATTATGACAATAAATTTTGTGATGACCTTTAACGATAATTTAAATCTGAAATCGATAGGAAAATATATAGTATAGCTTGTACAACAAAATAAACTTGTAAAAATGTACGCCATACACACATCGTTAAAACTACGCAACTGATTTTCATAATGATTTCTTGTAAAAGATAGAGTGATACGAGAGGAAGATTTATACGAATATGCTTTATAACTGCATAACATAGTAATTAAATATGCTCATAAATGTAGAGATTGCTTACGTGCTATGCATCATTGCACCATAGTAGGCTCTATTTTATAGCGAATTTCCCAGGGTAACGGAATAAACTGCATAACACCGAGTTAAGTATTTCTAGTAATTGAGGAGGTTAGGATCAAAACGTATTAATTTAGGTGTAACCAAATTTGATGAAAAAAAATAGGAAAACTTATAGGTACTACTCTTAGGCCCTTTCAGAAGAAAAACATAAATAATCCATTCCCTTGTACATATATGAAATCTATTATTTCTCAAAAACAATTTTAAAAATAGTACATTTAGAAAATGTACAGTAACCCAAATTTTAAAAATAGTACGTTTTGATTCTAACCTCCTCAATTAATAAATAAGTAGCTATCAAAAATGTTTTCCACAATTAATACACTACATACACAGAGGGCTTTTGATCGATAGTATGGAAAGTCATTTCACCTATTTTATTTATAAAAAAACCAGGAAAGGATGTTTATTTATTTGCAACACCAACACTGTATGTACACATAGTAAGATGACACAGGGTAGGAATTGTAAGTTGAGCAAAAATGTTGAATAAAGTCATGATCAGTTACCACTATTCATATACTAATGGTTTTAGTCCTTCAAAATAAAATAAAAACATTGAACAAAACAATTAAACCGACGAAAAAACTAAAAAGTAAAAAACAATGCTTTCTTTTTTAACCTTAATAACTAAGATGTGATTTCCAAACAACCAACACAAGACTTGATCCCTCAGAATAGCTAACTAAACAAAGAATAAACAAAAGAAAATCGTGGATAACACATCTTACAGACGAAAATGACATAAAAGAGGGAAGCAAAGACAAAATAATGGATATCAGTACAGACTCAACAAAGCCTAGCATAAAATCATTCCATCACACGCCACCCAGTCTTAGTGATATCCTTCCCATTTCTCCCGCAGAGATAGATGGACCAATAAAGAGCATGCGCTACAATAAGACTCCAGGCGAAAATGGCATTACAACTGAAACACTAAAAATAGGAAAATATGCCCTAGTTACTCAACTGTCAAATTTATGTAATGTCATTTTATATACAGGACAGCTGCCTCATAAATTTTGCCACAGTAACATCATCACTCCTTCACAAAAAAGGTGACAAGAGCAACATTAACAATTTTAGAATCATCAGCTTATTTCCCATATAGATAAAGTATTTGTAATAACCATCCAGAACCGTATCCAAAACATTTTGGATCACCATCAACCTCCAGAACAAGCAGGATTCAGACTCGGCTATCCAATTTCCGACCACCAACACACCCTCAACCAGGTATTAGAAAAAGTCACCGAATTCAACAAACTGTACATCGCATTCGCTGAGTATTATAAAGCATTCGTTAGTGTTTCGCATATGTACATCTTAGAGACAGTTCAAAATCATTGCATAGACCAACATTATATAAACGTCCTGCAAGCCATTTACAATAACAGCACAGCCGATATCAAGCTACACGTGCCTGGTTTGTCTTTCCAAATACAAACAACAGGGCGACCCGCTATTACCTAAATTATTTACCAGCACACTGGAAGAGGTGTTCAAGAAGCTCGCGGTCAGGTGGGGAAACATGGGAATAAATGTCGGTCATGCCAAGAAGCTGACCAATTTGCGCTTCGCCGACGATATTGTTCTGTTCGCTCCCACAGCTTCAGAACTTGAACGAATGCTGCAAGATCTCAGTAAAGCAAGCCTTAAGGTTGGACTGATGCTGAACTGAACATTTCATTTTGGCGGTCAAACTGACGTGGAACTGTGCTGGTCATGTCAGTCGTATGGACCCCAACCGGTGGGCGAAAATCGTCACCGATTGGGTTCCCGCTGACGGACACAGGAGGCGAGGCTGGCCCAGGAGGAAATGGTGTGATTACCTGGACCGACACCTGCCGGGATGGCGCGAGGTGGTCTAAAACAGGGATGAGTGGAGGAAATGGGGGGAGGACTTTGCCCAGCAGTGGGTGGGACACAACACAGGCTACATAAAAAAAAACTAAGTTCTTTTATGAATGTAAATATTCTTAAGTTATTTTATTTCTTAAGTTAGTAGAGGCATATTTTTTGTAGCTATTATCTACTAATCCATTCATATTTGAATGCTTTAATAATAATCGACCTAGGAAAGAAAGTGTTTGCCAAAGGGCAAGCTTATGTGGCACTGAGTAAAGTAAAAACACTTGAAGCTATTGCTTTATCTGATCTACAGCCAAATAAGGTAATTCACAAACCTCACGATGAACGAGCTTTAACAAAGACGCAGAGACTAACACACACAAGATACTGACAGGTCTACAGCTCATTCATTAATCGTACAACTTAATATTAAAATTAAACGATGATAAACGATTGACCGTATTATTAAATTAAACGATGTAAACCTCATGACGTATAACTTCAACAAATATCTCATAACGTTATTTGATTTCTTCGCTCCAGTAAAACAAGTCATAGTCAGGGATAGGCCTAAACCGTGGCTAACGGATAACTTAAGATATCTGATGCGAATTAGAGACGACGCGTATAAAATATGGAAAAACACTAAATCAGATGCTAGTAAAGACTATTATAGGGAGCTGAAGAGGGTTGTTGGTATTACTTTGAACTCTGAAAAGTCGGCCTACTTTCAGGCTAATATCAACAACAATTTAAAAAATAGTAAGCAACTATGGTCCAACCTCAAACGTAATGTGCTCCCAAGTTTCAAGCCGACGTCTGACCTTCCAGAACATTTCGACAATCCGAACGATATTAATCGCCACTTCCTTGACACTCAGGAGTGTCAAGGAAGTGGCGATAACAATGTTTCCATTTCTCATCTGACGTATTTTGAATTTTTCAGATTCAATAAATCTACTAGCTTTAATATTACACAGGTCGATGAAACCACTGTTGGTTATATAATTTCATCAATTAATTCTAACGCTAAAGGACATGACCAAATAACTATGAATATGATTCTCTTGACATTACCCCATTCACTAAAGTTAATCACGTCAATTATTATCTTATCACTTGCGACATCCACATTTCCTTCTGAATGGAGAACTGCTATTGTTACTCCAATTCCCAAAACGGAAAATCCCAGTGACTATAAAGACTTACGTCCTATATCGATCATACCGTAGTGAAATGGTTTAACAGCTACCTCAGTCACCGAAAACAACAGTTAGTTATACGTAAAAGTGATGGGAAAGAGCTGAAATCACAACTTGAGATGGTTCCCAGAGGAGTGCTCCAGGGATCGGTTTTGGGACCATTGTTATTCATTATATATAGTGCTGATATTATAACGAATCTTAACCATACTTCATTTCATATATACGCTGATGATTTGCAACTATACACCTCTTTAGATACGAAAAATCCGAAAAATGCTGTAGATGGCCTAAATAAAGATTTGGAACAGCTCTGTCAGTGGTGCTCCAAAAACAATATGCTCCTAAATCCATCCAAGTCAAAGTATCTGGTATTGGGTTCCAAACAACAAATTTCAGATATAAATAATCTAAACCCACAAATACTTTTAGATGGGAAAAAAATCGAGAGGGTTTATGAGGCACGTAACCTTGGAATAGTGATGGACAGTCAGTTACACTTTGAGAGCCATGTGATGACTATTGCAAAGAATTGTTTTTATCGTCTGAAGATACTCTATGAAATACGGAAATATCTATCCGTGGGTATGAGGATTAAGCTTTGTGACTCATTAATCCTTTCGAAGCTGAGCTACGGTATACCCGCATTTGGACCATGTCTGTTATTTAAAACGCAGCGACTACTACAGCGTGTTCAAAATGCCTGCGCTCGCTTCTGCTTCCCTATTCCCCCACGAACACACGTTACTCCATACTTAAACGAGTACAAGATTTTAAATATGAAAAACCGGGAGAAGTTATATTTCGCTACACTTCTCTTTGGAGTTGTCAAGACCGGAGAACCTTCCTATCTTCGTGAGAAGTTGTCATGGCGCCAGTCTAGACATGACAATAATATAAGAGGTAACTCCCAACCTCTGCTGATGCAGCAACACAGGACGGCAGCTTTCCGTGGGAGTTTCAGATACCAGGCTACCAAGTGTTGGAACGATCTACCACCGCGTCTCCGGGGTAGTACATCTGTGGTTTCGTTCAAACAAAAAATGTATATCCTACTTTTAAATAAACAATGACTTGGCTCGGCCTGATAGTCTGATCCTAACTCACTTGCACATTGCACATTACCTACACACATGTTCATTCAGCTCGACACTTACACATTTATTAGTTACATACGGTTACTTACATATATATGAAATGTGTAAAACTTACCAGCATCGTATTTAGGCGATTGCACTAATTGCAACGGCAAATTATCCTGGATTTCGTCATCACTAGTTTTATTCAAAGCTAAATTTAAAATATTTTTTAAACGTCTAGGTTTCATTTTTAAGGTTATTTTCAGTTATTATACGTAGAAAAAGAAATAACGAAGTTTTGGTAGAGAATAATAAAAACACAGTTTAACACCCCCCCGCGTATAAGGTACTCATGTCTAACATGAGTCTCTTCTCGTCGGAACGAGCCGAATTGTGTCTTTTTAGCGCAACATTATCTCGGGAACCAAAGATAATTAGAAAAAAAAATAAATACAGTAATAAAGCTGTTAATATCCTTGTTACAATTATACAATAAAACAGTTTTGGTTATATGGGACTGTGTAACCCTTTTCGTCGCATGGGTCGAATTATACATATATTAAGCAATTAATGTTGGGTATTTTTATTTTTATTTATTAAATTATTATTATTATTAGTAATATGTTTTTATTTAGATATTTTATGAAAGTGACGGTTGCGCTCTCTGTCATCTCTCGGGTGTCGACAGAATACCAGCGTCGCAGGTAACGGTGACACAATGCTGAGTCGAAGCCCATTTTCTTCACGTGAAGCACGGCACACGAGTAGGTATTTACTTATTCTACTGTAAAATCTACCACCTATTTCTTGTTTGTTGTTTTTATTTTATTTTGTGTAATTATTATTATTTTGTTTCGTGTTACTATGTGCTTCATGTGATCTAAATAAATGTTTTATCTATCTATCTATCTATTACAACGCATTAAAATCTCTTAGTGAACAAATTATCTCCGGTTTTGCAACATAGGATTTTTTATAGACCAAATTTATATGGGAGCAACTTCGAGGTAACTTTTCTATTAAAAAATAGAATTATTAAAATCGGACTACTATGCGTGATCGTACATAAACAAAATATAAGACATGGCATATTCCATCACAATTGACAATTTAAACTTATTGTCTGACGTCAGGTTAAACATCATTGCAAAATGTTAATCACCATTATTTATTGTAGTTGTTAACTTTAAACTGAATTTATTCCGAAACAAAGTACTTTGCAGTGTCTGAATCACAGCAATTCAAACTGATTTGAAACGCTCGTTATACTTGAATGTTTGGCTCGTGTTACAGGCCAGGCCCCATCCTGTATACACCTGCGTTCTCGCCAACAGGAAAGAGACCAACAAAATGGAATCGAGGAGCTTTTGACCTTTCCTTGAATAAATGTAACAACCTATCTAGTCGATACCCACCTCCCGCTCGTTGAACGCAGCCCGAGGCAGGTAGCTGTCCCAACTTGATGAGGATTGCCGGTTCTGTAATTTGACATTCCTTTACGCTTGCGACTTTTATTCCCGGATATAATATTAGTCCAGCCCAAACGATTTCTGAATTAAGCTTTCTCTTTTAAGATTCGATCAGAGCGAGACAAACTTAATTCAAAATTTTAGTTGCTTTTTTTATAATTTAATTTAGTCGGGTAGGTTCGGTAGAGATTTTTTACTAAATAAATCAGTAATGTAGCGGGAAATGGTGAAAGGTAGAGGAAATGCTCAAGTTCATCGAACGTCGAGTTTCTGGAGCATTGGGTGTAGTCAATAAATACTGAAGCCGTGTTTCTTTGGAAACGCGATGATCTTAGGAACTACTGGTTTGATTTGAAAAAAATCTTTATGTTTTCGACACCCCATATATTGAGGAAAGCTATAGGTTATAATCATAATGTTCGGAAAGACTTAATTCATAGTGTGCTCTTAATTGATAGTGCAAAAATTGTGTATTGTAAGAAATTGCATGCAACAGAAAGACAA
>SJJU01016499.1:0-20616 GCA_012932125.1 Conopomorpha cramerella
TGAAAAGTACTCGAAACCGAAGGGCATGTATGAATGTAGATGAAGCGAAAGGGGTATGTCAGGACCGTGACAAATGGAGATCTGTAGTCTCTGCCTACCCCTTTGGGAAGCAGGCGTGAAGTGTATGAATGTAAAGAGGAAAGAACTGTATGGATGGATGTTTGTAACGAATAAAAGCTACTTGACGAAGGAACGAAAAAAAACGCGAGTAACACCGCGCGGTACAGCTATTACCTATATTTATAAAAATAAAAAGAACAAAAAGGAGCGACTATTACAAACATGAATATTATATTCCTATTGCAATTCATTTTTCAAAACCATGTTGATGACAAGTTTTTACTAATAAGTACACAAATAAAATAAAAATAAATAAATACACTTCACGCCTTTTAATCCCAAAGCACTTGCTAAAGCCAACAGTTCACCAAGCGTATGTAACCCAACGTGACAGGGGGTGAGCCCATCGCCGTTATAGGGTGCACACACCTTGTTGTTGCGGGTTTCATCACGATGTTGTCCTTCACCGTACAAGCGTTGCGTTGCGTACATAGGCTCTGAAAAAGAGTCCCATTGGTACAAGTCCGTGCCGATACAGTGGTACAACCCGACCTCCCGGTTACAAGTCATGTATCCGACCAACTGGACCACAGAGGCTCTATATCTATTAGTAAGTACTAGTTTGACTATTACTGTTTGTTTATGTTGTTAAATTGTTTCATGTCCGTACCTAATCATCCACACCTACCTGGCACATTAATTTCTGAAATATTATCGCTTCCCCAAAACCTGAAGGTCTTCAAGTCACTGGGGTGAATAGGTACCTAATGAACGAGTGTGCTCCATTGTAGACCACATCGCTGCTTAACATCAGGCAGGATGGTGGTCAAACGTTTGTTCATAGTGATAAAAAAAAATACCGAAGGTTACCTTTTTCTCATAAAATCTTTATTTGATGCGCAAACGACGCTTTACGATATATTCAATTAATTAACTTTTTGCATGAGTCATTATTACTCAATGGCCAAGTAATTAGTTTTTTCCGCTTGGCGCTTATCCTACGACTAGTGAAGTGGTTTCGAAGGTAGCTGCGTGTCTGTGTGTTAATTATTTGTTCAGTAAACTTGGTATGAATTGAGTCGTTTAGTTAATCGTTGTTATAGAACGAGCATAGTTCAATGCCTCGATGCTTCCAGGTTCTAGAATGATGATAGTTCTCTAATGTGTTTCGAGTTGTCCTTGCCGTTGGCAGTTGGGACCTTGTAGTGATTTAATTTGTTTGTTTGCTGTTTATGCCTATGTAATGAAACGATGAGAAAATTATAGGTTAAAAGTATGAATCATATTAACGATCTTTAAGCGTGCGGGTGGCACGCGATACTGTGTAATACAGTAAGTGCCTTCATTTATTGTCGAGGCCTTTCTGCAAAACTTCTGAACTTGACGCAACACAAAGCAGCAATGTGGTCTATGATGGAGCACACTTATTCATTAGGTACCTATTCACACCATTAAACACTTGTTCAGATTTTTATTTCATTCTTTATTTATTTAGGGACTTTTGTCACGCATGGTGACGATAACACTCCCATCGTACCCATTACTTATAGATATAACTATATTTACTGTAATCAACTAACTAGTCTTTCAACTTAAAACTGTATAACATCCTAGCCGCCTCAGAAGTGGGTTCGGATAAAATACTCTGAAAGAGCCCAACATCGTCTTTGCTCAATCTAAACGTATCCTCTTAGATTCGTTCCGGACGCATTCTCCCAGAAAATGTAAAACATCTTGTTGTTCTTGTTCAGTTTAGTTTTTCCGCTAACGAAAATGTCACTTTGCACATCGGCACCGCTATCCTAGGAGCCCACTAAATCCTTCCGCGTACGTAAGTACTTCGTCGAAATATTGAAGGTTGAACGGATCTCTAATAATCCCTTGCAATCAAAAGCGATGCTATACGTACGTTCATTGTTATAATTGTTTGTTTTCGTCTTCAATGCTATAGTTTTAATTACTTGACGATTATTTGCATTAAATATTATAACATGTTAATGGTTTAAACAAATGATAACGTATTAGCGAACTAATTGCTACAAAGCTCGAGCAAATAGCTTTTTTATTATATAATACGAAGGTACATCAAAGTTTACGTTTATTTCATTAATTAATATCATTTTCAATCAGTTCAAATCTCCACTAATTCCGTAGTCACGTTCTTCAATTAAGGTCTTTTGTAAGGACGAGAGGTTGTCTCCATGAATTGTTATTGTAGTAAGGATGGATTAAAGGAAGTAAATGATGGATAGAGGCCGCTGATAGTAAAGAAGTGTTGCGTTATGTACATGTGTAAGTGTCTAGGGATCAAGAACACTTTTAGCTCTAAAAAAATCTATTTTTTTTAAATCAAATCTCGGGTTGGTTGGTTAAATCAAACACTTCACGCCTTTAACCCCAAAGAGGGGTAGGCAGAGGCACTTGCTAAAGCGCAAATACCCACAGTTCACCAAGCGTATTTGACCCAAACGTGACAGGGGGTGAGCCCATCGCCGTTATAGGGTTCACACACCTTGTGGTGTGCGGGTTTCATCACGATGTCTATGGGTCTATAGGGTCTGAAAAAGAGTCCCATTGGTACACGTCCAGTAGCCGGACTCGAACCCGGGACCTCCCGGTTACAAGTCAAGTGTCCGACCATCTGGACCACAGACTATCCTTGATTGCAATCTCCTAAAAATGTACTTGATCCCTAGACACTTTTGATGTGTGTACTTAACATGGGATGCAGGCAATGTGTGTGTTGTTGTAAAATAATTATGTTCAAGAAAAGCAGACGCTATGGGTATTAATTCTCTCGTCTGTTAACGTAATTAGTTGTAAACCAATATTATGACAGGACGTCAATATCTTGTAAAACGCAAAGAGACACTGTACACAATATTCCCAGAAGGTTTATTTACGAACTCACCTTCGCCGTAATGATGGTGTTTCAACACATTAATACCTGTTGTACACTTGTAATGGCAAAATGATAACTAGGTGCAGTATTGCTTTGGGGACTGCGGCGGGGTTGCGATGCCGATGTCGCTTTCGTCATGGCTTTGGAGATGGAAACGCAGTAAATTTTGTATTTTTTTTTTTAATTGTAAATCATTTAATATTCAAAATCACAATTAAAAGTCAAAATTAAAAATCAAATTAAAAATTATAAATTGATTGTTATTGAACATTTGTAATATTTTTATTTTATGTACCATTGTTGTTTTTGTTATTTTACATTCTAATTTCATTATTTTTTATTTTTTACTGTGTTTCACCTATTTTGTAAATATTATGTAACAAACTTAGACAGAAAATGATGCATTGGCACATAGCTGTAAGGACATATTTTTGTAATACGTGATAAATAAATTTAAAAAAATATTTTAAACTTTACATGGACATCTTTTTAATGAAATGGCCAGAAATTACACGTCAGTAATTAATGGGCTTTCCAATAAAAGTTCTAAATGCGAAAGTGTTACGTAAAATGTGAACTTGTTTACGTGGATGAGAGATGAATGGCAGAAAAATTATAACACCGCGAGTGTACCTCGAAATAATGCCCAATATGTCTTCCATGTCCTGATATGACTTATTCAGTAGCCATTTTTGCACCAGGCTCTTGCACTGGAGACCATTGAGAGGGTAGATGTTCAGGTCATTCTTAGCCGTGTTATATAGACTTGGCCCCATGAACCCAAAAAATCATTGAGCAAATGATGTTTCTTTCGGAATTTAGATTAAAAAATGACTAATATATGTACTAGTTCCTCTGCCTGCCCTGCTTTGGGATTAAAAGCCCTGTATTGTCCCTGTATTGTTACCTGTTTATTGATTTATTTCAAAATATGACGCAACAATAACAGTATTTTCAAAATATGGCTCAGCTTTCAATGTTTTTCTGGCTCCATATCCCAGCCCCGTTAATGCGGTGACGATGACGATGAGTTCTGTACTTCGTAATCCATCGTTGAACATTACGATTTCTGCAGAGATGATACGCGTGCTAATTTGAGCTGATTATCCTGCGTCATGTATGATATTCGTGTTTTCTTTTAAATGCAAAAGTTATTAAGCGTAATACATATGTATTTAGTCCAAATATTTCTTGTTAGTTTTTCTATTTAACCCCCGACGAAAAAACAACGGGGTGTTATAAGTTTGACGTGTCAGTGTGTGTATGTGTCTCTCTGAGGCAACATAGGTCCCAAACGGATGATCCGATTTTAATGCGGTTTTTTTTAAAGCTGTTTTGATCGATATCTGTTCACCCACTCAAACGTTAGGGGGGTTGAAATTTTTTACTTTAATAACTAATATATCCAAGTGGGGTATCAACTGAAAGAGCACGACACGTATATTTAGAAATTGTTCATTAAATAAAAATTGCATAATTGTTTTAAAAGTTATGAGGGTTGAAAGTGGGGAAAAAAAGTCGACTTTATACAAATACGTTCAAGTGGGATATTAAATAAAAGGGCACGACACGAACATTTAAGTTCTGGGGTTTTTTAAATTTGTAATTTAACGGAATATAAAGATAGACGGAATATAAGGTATATATTAAAATGTGGTACATATGTTTAAGTGAGTACATACATAATATTTGTCATGCCCATTTACAAGATGGGTAAGTAGGTAAAGTGTTTTAAACACAATACACGAAATATTTTTACAACGCTCCTTCCTCGGAACGTAATCAATGTGACGCAATCAAATTAGTTGATCAAAGCAGCTGTGATTGGTTAGACAACCGCCATCGGATAATCACAGAGCTGATTGGATTTACATTGTGTAATGGGGTATTTGCAAACTCCAAAAGTTTCTTATCTAGATGTCGCTTGTAGATATCCAGGGGGACTTCTGTCAGTTATATTTTAGTGCGTTTTTTATTATTTGGGTGAGTTATTTAGACTTCAGATACTTTTGTATTACATTACATGTAGACAAACAATAAAAAGTAATGACTGTCGCCTACAATACGGACTGCTTGAAATTAGTAATTTCGTTGACATTTGTCTCCCTAATATAACTAGCGCCATCTGTCATAACTAAGAGAACCAGGGGCCCTGAAAATTCCCCATTGATAATGCTTGAAGAGAGTTAATGGTTTTTTGTGTCGTTTTGTTCATTGGTATTTGTATTTTTTGTGTATAAAAACAAATACTGAGGCACGTAATCCCTAAAAGGGGGTGGACTTCTGTCCTTAGGATCCAAAAGACCCTTTGGCCACATTAAGAAATTCATAAAGATCTTTATTTAAAAGATGCCAGCTAATAAACCTAAATCCCATAGCCTCGACCTGGTTGACCTTGGGCTGGGAAACCGGGACCTTGTGTCCGGACCTGTTCTGTCCTTGAGCTGGCGCGAAGCCTTCAGGAGTCTGGGTTTTTTTTTTGCTTTTACGATAGAGCACTTGTTTATTAGGCACCTATTAAATGAAACCGCTCATTAGCTAAAACAACGCGACATCTTAAAATGGGACACTGTTGAAATAACAATCTTATTACTATCACTTAGGATTCTTTTCACAATAACAAAAAATTGTGAAATATCGCGTTGTTCAGTAAATGAGTGAAATGTAATTTTAAACAAAGAAATACCCACTTTTTAACCGACTTCAAATAAAAAGAAGGAGGAGGTTCTCAATTCGTCTGTATGTATAATATTTTTTTTTATGTATGTTCACCGATATTTTTTTAACTAAAGACGGATTTTAATTTTTTTTGGTGGATAGTTCCAGTAATAGTCAGTTTTTTAATATTCCCCTTGATTTATCGGGTTTTCCATCATCAGAACCTGATTTCCTTATTATGGGTCCTTGGAAATATCTTCTTTCTTAACTTATTTATCCTTTAGCATGTCAATCATTAACCTACTGAACTATAAACTTACTGGGTAATTTGATGTTTAACTTCTCATTACTTATGGTTTTATACAATGCTTAATGGGTTTTTTACGAGATTATTTTATATGATTTATAGAATAGTTGATTGTACATCCTCCACGGTCACGTGCCTTGAGGGAAACCTGGTGCGCGTTATACCAAAAGCACCCTTAAAGGCAACATTTTACTCCTATAATTAAGTACTCTATTAATGTGTAGTAATTAAGTACACAATAATAGAGTAGGTTTTTGAACATTTTGAGCCTTACAATCAAACGCATTGTATAAAGGGTTTTGGGGAGGTATTAACATTCTAATGATATAAGAATTAATAAAATACACACATCAAAAGTGTCTAGAGATCATTAGGTACATTTTAGAAGATTTCAATCAAGAATGTATTTTACAAAAACTGAATTCATTCATAATTTATTCAAAATGTGGTGATTAGTCATTGATACAGGAATGGGGAATTAGGTAGGAGACCAATACTGCCCCTGCTAATTAAAAACGCAGTACTTGTTTAAGAGCGGTTCGGAGAAAAACGCGGGAAACACATTTTTGGTTATCTAAGTAAGATGCAACGTGTTTCTTGAATATACAATTACATGAAAAATTAAAAAAAAAATCAATGTTTTACAGGACATCGTTTTTTTATTGAAATTTGCTCGCCTCTATGAAATAATGTGTATTACTGCACTTTAGCTTAGCATATTGTCAGTCATAATTATATCATAACTAAGGAAAAATGCAGTACTTGCGCTGATTACTGCATTAATGCCTAGCACTTGCTTGACACTGCATTCATTGTAAGCATTTATTTATGATTTTCTTGTCTTATGCTAAGCTAAACTGAAGTTAAATCATTTTGTTCTATAATTTTTGTCTACGATACACAGTAATATAAAAGAAAACACTGGGACTATTTAGGAACTTTATTTCGCCAAATTTACTTATCAATCACATAGGTAGTAACACATATCTTTAATATGTGTTAGTGAAATCTTCTTATCTTTTCAAGTTTAATTCTAATCACAGACATTAAAATATAGGTAAGTAGGTACTTACTTATTAGGGCTTATTATTAATTAAATCACATTTAATTCAGTCTCATCAGTATGAGTATTCAGTAGGCACGTATTATTAGTTCTAATTAAGCAATAAAATCACAAATTTTCTCTTAGACACTAAAATAACATCTATTTCTCTTAGGCAACCATATTTATAATATTGCAAATATTATAAATTAAATTTCTTTGAAACAGAAAATAAAAAACTATTGAACACTTTTAAACTTAATGGTAACAGATTAACAAAGTAACAAAGTTAACTAAAATGGTCTAACTAGTTTGAAAGCTAAAATGGTCTTTACACTGTTACTGTTGTTTACACAAAATACAAAGCGAACACCTAAAACATACTAGGCACAAATTAACTTAAATTTAAAATGGTCTTTACACTATTTGACCGCATAAATATCCCTTTTAAAAGTTTTACAAATAACAAATATTAGAAGAAATAAATAAAATATAGAAATACAAGAATAAAAGGATGTACAGTCGAGTTTAAAAAGATGTATCCAGACGAAGTGTCAAAAATATGTATCCATGAACTCTATTGACTTAGCTGTAAGAGTGTGGATACAAATTTTAGACACTTTTATCTGGATACCTACATCTTTTTAAACTTGACTGTATCTAATAAAAAATATTCATACAAAAATAACATGTTATTCTTCTGACTCTCTAGCTTCTACGAGATCAACAGAATTATCGTTAACTGGGAGACTTTCCCAAAATATCAGTCTGTTTGGAGGTATTATATCACCTAATTTTCTAAGGATGCCCGTCTTTCTCTCCTGCGTTATTCCTCGCGGCTTTTTATTTTGTACAGCTTGGGGTATCATATTCTGTTTTAATAATTTATTTTTAAGGAAATCGATTTGAATTACGTCTCCATCATGATCAGTCTTGGCAAATAGTTGCATGCTGTCCCTTTTAACCTCAACGCAGACAATATCCTTCAAATAGGTTCTTTCATCATATTTTTTTAGTTTATATTGAGACGAGTGATCTTCATATTTATAAAAATCAGTAACTTCCATAGCTTTTATAACCACCTTTCCTGAATTTGCAAGTTGTACGCAATCAATGAAATCTGCAAAATCGTATACTTTTTTAGCTCTTTGCAGTTGGTTTTCGACTTGGTGGTGGAAATTATCCGCAGACATAAATGTGTGTCCAGGTTCTAAGTATTTAATAGTGATCTTGGTGGCAGCTATGATTTGGCTATTTATAATTTGAACCAAAAATGTAAAGAACGCCCAATTCTTATTTTGGCTAGTACAGTTATCTGTCCAAACGGTTATTTCACTACAGTCGCGTTTAGCCTCAAAAAATGATTTGAAAGTACTTATTATGTCCTCTTGTTTCCTACCAGATATTGCCTCATGCCACAATACAGCAAAGGGTTTGTCTTGAGTTGAGCCTAATGGTACAAAACTCTCATTAAATGCTATGATACGAGGACAGAACATCACAGCTTTAAACATCTCCATCCTAGGCAACATTACCACTTTTTGCAAGTCTGCTGAGTAATAACATTTGGAAGACTCTGCATCACTAGTAGATCGCGTAACGTCTTGTTGGTAATGAGTACGAGCGGTCTTGTACTTTTTGCGGTGGTTTTGGTACGAAACACAATCGTTACAATTTACAGTATCTTTGCATGTTGTTTGATGCAGTTTAAAGCTTTCACATTGCTCGCACTCTTCGTTGCCTAGTTGAGCAAAAGATATATTCATATCATTTCTTAGAAACTTCCTATATAGTTCATACGATATTTTAATCTCTGGATATTTTTCTTTAAAATCATTGTGCATGGATGCAGCGTTCAAGTCGCTTGGCAGGTATCTCCTATTAGGTGCATGAGTTCGTCTGTAGTGAGCAACAGCGGGTCTGTAACTTTCAATATGTTGTCTCAGTTGTTCTCTGTCGACGTGTTTTGATTGTTCGTGTTGGCCGCGTCGGTCTTTCTGTGCGTCTAGGGGCTTGCTTAGAATATCCAGTACTCGTCTGTCGTTGTTCTTGTTGTATCCCAGAGTAGTCAAAAAGAATGTTTTACAAACTTCCTTTTTCTTGTTCGCAATATCTAAAAAATAATTATACGTTTGCTTTCGTAACTGCTGGCTTTCCCTAATACGTCTATTTACTTCTTTGGTGGAAACCAACGACTTAACATAGACACCTTGAGCTTCATAACTGAGACTTACATAGATTTCATTTATTTGTTTGCGTTCTAGTTCATTAAAAGATGATGTACATTTTTTTGAGCAAGTTTCATTACAACCAGGTTTTACTCCCATTTTCTCTAACTTCAACCTTTTCTTTGTTTCTAGTCTAGTTTCTACGGTTTCCTCGAATTTACGTCTGAGTCTTGGTTTACCAGATTTGGTTGTACCCTTAGAGTTTTGACAAGGTATATCTGGTGCAGGAACCTCTGGTTCAACCATATTGGGATCTTGAAAACTCGTGGATGCTATTGGAGTCATTTGCTGAACCAAATTACGCTGATGGGGCTCTTGAATATTTGTGTTCATTAAACTGGATGCGGTGCATCCGGATGACACGTCGTTTGGCAATGCGGTGCCCGTCGCCCTGCCCTCCAAATCCTCATCACGTAGCTCTTGAAAAGGTATATCTGACGCGTGGTGTACAACTGGAACCCTTGGTTCAACCACATCTGGAACTTGCGAACTCGTGCATGCTTGAGTCATTTGCTGAAGCAAAATACTCTGATGGGGCTCATGAATATTAGTGTTATTTGAACTAGATGTGGTGCATCCGGATAGCACGCCGCTTAACGATGCGGTGCCCGTCGCCCTGCCCTCCAAATCCTCATCACATAGCTCTTTATTTACATTATCGTGCATATTATTTGTATCATCGTCAGTTTCAGTTATTGGTTCCTTCGTTGAATCAATATTTTCTTCGCCGAATTCAAATGTTACATCAGATACCAACGTACAATTTAGAACTGAAGATGGAAACGTCTCATCACACAACAAACTCAATGATCCATTACTTTCATTTCCTTTGTTTAAATCTTTTTCCAAATCAGTCTTACTCAAAGTCAACGTTGAGGAGTACCCAACTTCAGGTGAAAGTGTGTCTTTGTACTCGTCGTAACTAAAAGGATGAGGCTGAAGTTTGCCAAAATCACGGACGTCACATACCGGTCCCCTTTGGGCAGTTGGAGTTTCTTTCTCTTGAGATACATCAATTGTCGAAGAACAGGCGTTTTCTGTAGGACGGCTTGATTTTCCTAACACCATATCAACGATATTTCTGCCACGGTAGTTGTTGGAAGTCATTGTGCACACATAATAATCTGAAATAAAATATAAAAATAGTGATTTAGGTAGGTAAGGATACTTTAAATATGAGTGATGGAAAGTGTGAAAAGGATGTTGAGAGGAGGGTAAAAATAAATTAACCTACTTATAGGTTTACCGATGTAAAAAAATACCTCAAGAAAATATCCCAATTATCATTACTTAAACATAAACAACTATTTTAAATGGATACACAGTTAGTATAAAAACAAATGTTAAATTAAAATGTAAAGAAACTTACCCTAATTTCCTTGCTGTGAAAAAAATTGCGGAGCGCACCTCCTTGACACACGACACGTAGTAACGTGTCACCTCGACGACTGACGTCAGCGCACTGATTTGCTAAGGCGATGCGCAGCACGGGACAATACACCCGCGACTTCCGACACTCAATGCTACACCCAAATGCAGTAATGTGAAATACTACATTTTAATTTAGGATTTCATAGATTGGTGCTAGATCAGAATGCAGGAATCGTTGCAAGTACTACAATTAGGTTTAGTATGTATTGCAAATACTGCGTTAATTTCTAGTACATGACTATAACCGCACTTCTCCTTAGCACAGTCTTCTTTTTCATGCAATTACGGCAAATTTAATAAAACAAATAACACATTTGTAGTAAAAAAAAAAATTATTTTTTATTTTTACCGTGTTCGTTGAATCATAAGAAGACAAATTCCGTAAAAAAGTGAAATTGGCTAAATTGTCGATTGCCGCGTTCTTCATTAGCAGGGCAGAATAAAAGAATATCAGATTTGATTTTTAATTAAATTGGATTTTTGTAGAGCTAAAAATGTTCTTGATCCCTAGACACTTTTGATGTGTGTAAATTCAAACAAATTCAATGTTTATAAGCATTTTTATTTATTTAGATATTGGTACATCCATCACAAAGCGCAAGTGAATTTATTTTTTTCTGTATTTTCATATTATGCTACTTAATTTAATAAAGACTGGTCGTTCTACTTTGGCTAATCAGTATTTGTATCCCTCCTGCTGGCTGAAGCTAGGCTTTTGGCTGGGTCCGGAGAAGTCCTGGCCTCGACCTGGTTGACCTTGGGCTGGGAAACCTTGTGACTGACCGGGCCTGTTCTGTCCTTGAGCTGGCGCGAAGCCTCCAGGCGTTTGATTTTGTGATGGCCCAACCCCAGATCCAGCAGACTGAGAAGGTGGGTTGTACTGGTAAGGAGCGCTGGCTCCAGTTGGGGAAGCTGTCGATGGCTGACTGAAGCGACCAGGCTGTGATGGTCCAGAAACACCAGACCCTTGAGGTCCTGTCGCTGGCCGACCGAAGCTTGGCTGAGAAGAAGGGCCTGCGCCAGAAGTTCCAGGGCCGAAAGCTCCAAGTCTGCCAGCTGAACCGCTAGGTCCAGTTGCTCCAGCATTCTGAGAAGGTCCTTCACGGAGGTTTTCAGACAGAGTTGGTCGCCGGGCAGGACTCCCCTGCTGTGGCTGGTTGTACTGGTAGCCAGAAGGGCCTTGAGCAGCGCCGGAACGTTGGTCGAACTGATTCGTGGGGCCAGTCGGCCCTTGAGATGCGGAAGACTGGCCAGGTCGTTGATTGTATTGGTTATTTCCGGAAGGACCTTGGGGTCCCTGGGGGCCCTGGTTGAAGTTTCCTCTAGGTCCCTGGTTAGCAGCACCTTGCGGCCCGCTGAATCCTTGAGGTGCTTGGTTTGAACCAGTTTGGGGGGCGCCGTAGCTAGAAGGTCCCGAAGGCTGGTTGTACGACCCAGATGGTCCGGATGGTCCCTGGTATTGCGCCTGTCCTTGGGGTCCGGGGCTGGAATCTTCTTCCGGGTTGTAAGCACCTGAAACAAATATTTATTGTGATGTTATATGGTATGTGATACAGATGTTGATGTAATTGTTTTTCTCAATTCATCAAAACTGTTACTTAGAAAAAAGATACACTTCACGCCTTTTAATCCCAAAGCGGGGTAGGCAGAGGCACTTGCTAAAGCAAATGCAAACGTATTTAACCCAACGTGACAGGGAGTGAGCCCATCGCCGTTATAGGGTTCACACACCTTGTGGTGTGTGGGTTTCATCACGATGTTGTCCTTCACCGTACGAGCGTTGCGTTGCGTACATAGGCTCTGAAAAAGAGTCCCATTGGTACATGTCCAGTAGCCGGACTCGAACCCGCGACCTCCCGGTTACAAATCAATTATGCGACCAACTGGACCACAGACGCTACTAGTTGTTGTTACAAGGTTACTTAGAAGTAACCAGATATTCCACAGGAAAATATTAATAAAAACTCATAAATACGATGCAGGAAAAGTTAATTGGTACCCTTCTGCTGCAATTCTGACAAACACCATCACTCTTCAACCGCATACATTTTTGACATACATAAGTATGTCAAATAAATTAGACTATTTTCCTTATTATTTTACGAATTTAAGACACTACACACATCAAAAGTGTCTAGGGATCAAGTACATTTTAGAAGATTGCAATCAAGAATATATTTTACAAAAACTGAATTCATTCATAATTTATTCAAAATGTAGTCATTGATACAGGCATGGGGAATTAGGTAGGAGACCAATCCAGAAGATTAGATTTTTTTAGAGCTAAAAATGTTCTTGATCCCTAGACACTTTTGATGTGACACACTCACATATGTCAAAATAAATTCGATTATTTTCCTTTTTATTTTACGAATTTAAGTTGTTTGTTCAGTTATCTTATACAATAATAATTAATTGTTGTTATCTAATACAACAATAATCTCGCTAATAATAACAGATCACATTGGCGTGCGATTGGAGAGGCCTATGTCCAGCAGTGGACAAGTATGGGCTTGTGGCTGATCATGATGAATAATCTCGTCAAAATGAAATATTTCAAAGAAAGCTAATTAACGTGAATGGAACAGATCGTTTTCTGAAGTGAAAGTATAACCGCGGATAACGTCGCGGGTCGATGTTAATAAGTACACACATCAAAAGTGTCTAGGGATCAAGAACATTTTTAGCTCTAAAAAAAAATCTAATTTATTTAAATCAAATCTAATCTTCTGGATTACTTTCCTACCTAATTCTCCATGCCTGTATCAATGACTTATCATCACATTTTGAATAAATTATGAATGAATTCAGTTTTTGTAAAATATGTTCTTGATTGCAATCTTTTAAAATGTACTTGATCGTTAGACACTTTTGAAGTGCAACAGTACAGTACATAATGTATAGCTAAATGTTACTCAAATATTATTTTTTCTGTAATAAATAAAGACAAGAAATAAAGACAAGCTCGAGCTTGTCTTTGATTATATTCGCGTCTATATACCCGGTGAACAATATTAAATATTACTCAGTTAATTAAAAAGCTAAATAGGTAATAATATATAATACTAGCTGTCCCGGCAAACATTTGTTTTGCCATAATAAAATAACCTAAGCCTTTGTACCCCGTGTATTGGGAGAAATACAACTGGTAGATGCATAAAAAATAGATAGCCGATTCTCAGACCTACGGAATGCGCATATAAAGTTTGGTAAAAATCGGTAAAGCCGTTTCGGAGGAGTATGGCAACGAAAACTGTGACACGAGAATTTTATATATTAGATTAAATGAAAAACGTCGGCGCAACTAGAAAAAGTCAGTCAGTCCATTCCAGAAATGTCACTTCTTCATACAAACAGCTGATTTCCACTTTATAAACAGTTTTTTTTTGTAGTGTTACTTGGAGAAAATTGTTTAGTCCCATGGGCTGAGTGACTCTTTCGTGAAGATTTTTAATTTTACTTTGTATTAGCCGTATCTAAATATATAAATGGAAAAGCTGACTGACTGACTGATATATGCCCAAACGGCTAAACATTAGGCACTTGAAATTTGGTACGAACGTAGCTTAGATACCGTAGGGATGAACTAAGAAAGGAATTCCAGAAATTCGCACGGGAACAGGAATTAACGGGAAAATACTTTTGTATGAAAAATCTAATCCGATCAAGTTAGACGCTTGAAATTTGGGATGCAGGTACTACTAAACTACGCGAATGAAATCGCGGGGCGTCCACTAGTTACTAATAATTGCAGGATAACTGTTCCATAGATATATCAAGCTCAACTTAACTTGTCCGCTGTATATTTGTATAAAACGGAATAACCAGTTTCAGAGGGGTATTATTTCATAATAGAGCACTGTGAATCGGTTAGTTATTTTGTCCATTAGCATATTTTGTGAATATCGTTTCCTCGTGAGTTTAATTTCTAAAAAACAAATCAAGTACCTTCCTGAGTGCCAGCGGCTGCGGCAGCGGCGTTCTTCTCCAGGGACCTCAGGATCTCTTCCGGGATCGGCGGCGGCGTGGGCAGGTGGTCGCCTCGCGGCTGGTAACCGTTCTCGTCAGCGGTGTACGTGATGCTGTACACCTGTCCGTCGTCACCAGTGTAAGAGAACGCGCCCTGAGCCTGGACTCCATTAGTGGCCACACCACTCTCCTCAGCACTTATGCCATTGGATGTCTCGAAGCTGTATGAAAACCTTTCGCCGTCGTTCTCGTTGGTGTACTTGAGGATCTCAGCGTTCCTGTCGGCAGCTGCCTGGGGACGCTCCGGCTGGTTCTGCTGCTGTTGGTTGTATGGGGTGCCACCTTGCTGCTGATTAAATCCACTAGGACCTTGGGGCTGAGCGAATCCAGCAGGGCCCTGAGGCTGAGCGAATCCAGACGGGGCCTGACCTTGACCGAATCCGGTTGAACCCTGAGGCTTGTTGAAACCAGATGGACCCTGTGGGGTATTAAAGCTACCAGATCCTTGAGGCTGGTTAAATCCAGAAGGTCCGCTAGGTTGGTTGGGTCCTGAAGGCCCCTGGAATTGGTTGGCTCCTGAAGGCCCCTGGGGTTGGTTGGGTCCTGATGGCCCCTGGAATTGGTTGGGTCCAGATGGGCCCTGGAATTGTTTGGGTCCTGATGGCCCCTGGAATTGGTTGGGTCCGGAAGGCCCCTGGGGTTGGTTGGCTCCTGATGGCCCCTGGGGTTGGTTGGGTCCGGAAGGCCCCTGGGGTTGATTGAAACTACCCTTGCCAGCAGGTCCGGTGCCCTGTGGGCCATAAACCGGAGACGGTTTGCCAAATCCTTGGTTGCCCTGGCTTGGTCTAGCTTGGTTGAAGCCAGGTCCAGGTGCGTCAAGATTTCCAGTGCCAGATGAAGGTCCACCGAAGGGTGCTGCTATGGACCCTGGACTGCCGCCTGAAGCAGCCGCTCCAGCAGGAGGCAGGTACGTCCTGTCCAACTTCGCCGCATACCCGCAAGCTAGCACTGATAACACGATAAACTGTAACAAAAACAACAAAAAAAACTATTAAAGCTAATCATGTCAAGTGGCGTCTAACTGTACATAGGAAAATTCATTAGACACATCACAAAGTTCAGTCTGATCCCAGCACGCATTCCGCGAGAGTAATTGACGGATGTCTTAATCCATGACGAGACACCGCCTTCCACTCTCCAAAACCATAATCACTTGACTAACGTCCAAAACTCAAACTAATATTTAAAATTGAAAAAAAAAAAACCATAACAGTACCAATCTCATGGTTCCGTCTGCCCCGCTACCCTAGCCCGAGTCGAATGTATGTTGTGCTCAAATTGCTACCTATTTATAGTAAAATAACTTAAATGGCTCATCTCAAAGAGTTACTAAAGATTCACTCACGGCTCTAACCTTTGTGCGCGCGTGTGTGCGCGGGTTCGCCGTGCGGGCCGCGACTGTGTGCGTGCGCCTTACACAATTTAGCTGAATATCGGTTTTGACGTTCTTGTTTATTTTACATGAACGTTATAGTTTGCCGAGTGAGTGCTGTAATGCGATACTTATTTACATCGCAAGGAATTTCAAGGTACATGGTCAAAGCTGTCTTCTGTGAGGTTAATTGAAAATTAAGATGATTTGGCATCGACACATATTATAAGATTAACAGGTGGTCATGAATACACGAAACTTTGAATTTAATGTAACGCGCACGCCCAATACTTAGGCAGACATTAGACGCTCATGCAAGCGTCATTCAATTCCAACAGTCATGATTTATGGAATGACTACTAATACTAATTCAAACATCATTCACTATATTAGACGATAGGAAATCCGTCAATCAAAATTATGACTGTGGTAAAACTGATATCAAAACGTATCGTCTAATGTCTGCCTAAGACGTATAACGAATCATATCAAATATACTTCTCCTAATACGGATCGCGTAAAATACTACACAAGGATTTTTTATTATTAATTAGTGGACGCCCCGCGATTTCATTCGCGTAATTTCAGTTCTTCATACAAACTATAACGCCCTCTATGTAGCGACGCGACCAACAGGATCGGGGTAAAAAGTATCCTATGTCCGTCTCCCGGTTCTAAGCTACCTCCCCACCAATTTTCAACCAAATCGGTTCAGCCGTTTTTGAGTTATAAATGGAGTAACTAACACGACTTTCTTTTATATCATCATCAGCCCATACTTGTCCACTGCTGGACATTGGCCTCTCCAATTGCACGCCACTTCTTTTATATATTATATAGATTTATTTATTTATTCACATTTGACACGTACACTTAGATACATACAATTACAAAAAAAAATACACTTCACGCCTTTTAATTTATTTATTTATTTATTAAAGAAAACAATAAGGCTTACAGAAAATTTCCAGAAAATCCCAAAGCGGGGTAGGCAGAGGCACATGCTAAAGCAAATGCCCACGGTTCACCAAGCGTATTTAACCCAACGTGACGGGGGTGAGCCCATCGCCGTTATAGGGTTCACACACCTTGTGGTGTGCGGGTTTTATCACGATGTTGTCCTTCACCGTACAAGCGTTGCGTTGCGTACATAAGCTCTGAAAAAGAGTCCCATTGGTACAGTAGCCGGACTCGAACCCGCGACCTCTCGGTTACAAGTCAAGGATACGACCAACTGGACCACAGACGCTCCCTAACAAAATAATGAAAATTGACAATAAGAAAAAATATTACATAAGGGTTTATTGAGGTATGGGCTGGCCATCAATTAACTATGACCATAATTGGACGTAGTTACACAGAAAGTACTCAATCCACAAAAAGTTACTTCGGAGATATTGAGCTTTAAAGTTGGATGCGCTATTGACCCGCCATACATGTGGATGGAGTCAGGGTACATAAACAAATAGGTCGTAGTGAACTTTTTGGTGTAATTGTTTTTTTTTCGGGGCGGGCCCGTTGGTGTAGTGGTCAGCATGTCTGCCTCTGCTCCGTAGGGTCGTGGGTTCGATTCCCACCGTTGACAGGTGCTTAGGTGATGAACTTTTAAGCACTTGTTGGATGTATCTGGGTGTTTTATTTATATAAAAAGTATATATTTAAATGAAAAAAATATAAGTAAATATATCTCGTTGTCTGATTTCCATAACACAAGTGCTTTAGCTACTTAACATGGAATGAAGGCAATATGTGTGTTGTTGTACAATATTTATTATTTATTTTTATATGATGGATATGTCTTAACTTAGCACCCTGGTGTAGCTAACTCAATGAGAGGCTTTCTGATAGCTTCAAATATGTCGAAGGAAAGTACACAAAAAACAAATGAAAACATCTAACAGATGGCGCTAATCAGACATGATCTCAAGGGGAAACTCATTATAGAATTGTCAACAAAAAATAAAAATATGAAGTGACAACCCTGTCTAGGTAGTGCCATCTATTGACATTTCTTAGAACTGTAATAAGCCACCTGTCAGAAAACCTCCCCATTTCGGGCAAAGTGTGGATTGAGTCCTTTCTGTGTAACTACGTCCAATAGGGAAGACAACGCAAAGCTAAATGCAGATGGCGCTTTGTACGCTTGACCCATCTCGACCAATGACAGTGAGGCAATCTGTCACATGAATTTGTAGTGACAATCGATCAACCAATCGTGCTGTTTTGGGTCAAGCTATACTAGCGCCATTAGTTCATAAGTTTTCCTCCCCATTGTCTATTGAAATTACAACTGTCAGATTTGATTCACGAGATATGTGTTGTGTCAGCTTGCCGTGAACATGCATTTTATCTATAAGGATCAGGCTCCATTTCAAAATTTCGTTACCGTAACAAAAAAAGTGAAGTGGAACTGGGCCGGTCACGTCAGTCGTATGGACCCCAACCGGTGGGCGAAAATCGTCACCAATTGGGTTCCCGCCGACGGATGCAGGAGGCGAGGCCGGCCCAGGAGGAGATGGCGTGATGACCTGGACCGACACCTGTCGGGGTGGCGCGAGGTGGCCCAAAACAGGGATGAGTGGAGGAAATGGGGGAGGCCTTTACCCAGCAGAGGGACACAACACAGGCTACATAAAAAAAAACCAACCAACGTAACAAACACAATAACAAAAAAATAACAACAAACGTAACAGTAACAATAAATAACAGCAATACCAACAATAAACAAAGGAAAGATATCGCTGTTCATTTTATTTGAAACATTCTTTACAAACGCTACCTACCCTATTATTACTTTCTTATTAATTCATTTCATGAATTTTATCCGTTCATTTATTCGATTATGCAAGTCAATCCCTATAGATAAAAAATTGAAAAAATATTTTCCAAAGTAACATTTCCATGTGTCAGATCGTTCGTCGAATTACAAAACGAACTATAGCTAGGAAATTGCACTTATGAGTGACCAGTAAGCGCTCGAAATAATAAGGTTGTATAGTGTGTAAAGTATGTTATCAAGTATCTTGCGATTACTTGATAACTGCTTGATAATTCATTGATACACGACAGACTGTACTAAAGCAGTCAGACATTTACATTATCAGGTATAGAAAAAAAAAGCTTATTTTTTTTTTTTTAATCATTATGAACAAGCGTTTGACCACCATCCTGCCTGATGTTAAGCAGCGATGTGGTCTACGATGGAGCAAACTTGTTCATTAGGTACCTATTCACCCCAGTGACTTGAAGACCTTCAGACTGTACTGCGCAGGAAACACAAGACTCCGGCAAGTCGTTCCACATCCTGGCGGTTCGCACTATGAAAGTGGACGCAAACCGTTTGGTTCGCGTAAATGGCCAATCCACCTGGTATGGATGACGTTTTGCCGTTCTCCTGGTTGTCCTATTGTAAAAACGCGATGGGGGTATTAGGTTATGCAATTCCGTAGCACACTCACCGAAATGCACCCGATAGAAGACAGATATTTAACATTACAATTAATTGTCCAAACAATAGCCCACCTCAAAAGAAAATTACTTTCGTCTCATATTAAGAATGTCGATCATTAACGTGCCGTGTGTCATGACGTATAGCTTTCTCTTTTGTGGCCACCTTGTGTCCATATAGTGGCCAATGATCTACGAAGGCTTAAGCAGCCTCATCTTTATTTACAATTGTATCTTGGGCTGATTTTCGATGGTTTCTCTTCGTGTTTATGGCTCAGGGTGTAATGGTAGTTGGGTCTACACATGCTAGTGTTAACAGGCTAGCGGTCAAGGTGACGCTTGACGGTTCTAATATAATATGACGTCATTTCTGATGTAACGGTTCTGCGTGAAAAAGCTCTCGATGTTTTTGGTGATGTACCTACTGCGAGTATAAGGACCCGGAGTTTATCTTAGAAACTTTGTTGGGCTCGTCAATATGAACAACAATGCAGGGAAACGCGAAAACATTTTTTTAGACAACATAAATTTTTGCCTCGGAAGATGACAATATTTTTTTAATCGCTATGAACAAGCGTTTGACTACCATCCTGCCTGATATTAAGCAGCGATGTGGTCTATGATGGAGCACACTTGTTCATCAGGTACCTATTTACCCCAGTGACTTGAAGACCTTCAGACTGTATGAGTAATGAACAATTTTTTTTAAAGTAAACGTTATTTATTACTCGGAGTCCTTTTACACTCCGTATAGTACCTACCTATATGTTTTAGGAGCTAGTTTCGGTTACGTTCGAATTAGGATATACATATCCTCATTTCTCAAATTCGTTTAACAAAAGGAAAACAAAAACCTATTCACGCACGCTTGTAGAGCTACTCATATTATCACCCCGAGAAACTTCAAATTCTTCGGCGACATTAACAATCTATTTTTCACTGTCCCTGACAATTATTGCTATACTGAAGATTTAGAAGACACTCCTTTAATCTAATTTATCGACGTTTACGCACGTTGGAGTGATAAAACTCGACACTTTAAGGATATTTAAAGTCTACAGGCGTTTGTGAAACTCTATTCACTGTTTATTTATTTATTTAAACACTTTGATGCACAAAAAAGTGCACATGGCGGACTTA
>SJJU01016501.1:0-15688 GCA_012932125.1 Conopomorpha cramerella
ATACGGATATATACGCACTATTAGCCCTACCCGGTTAAAGGTTATTCAGAAATAAACTTGATAAATATAACTAAATAAATATTTTACAACAACACACACATTGCCTACACTCTGTACTTATTATGAATGAAGCCACATCTCGTCTTATCTCACTAGAGAACCCAACATGATAAATAACCAACGTGACAGATGAGCCTACCGGTATCGCTACCTAATGGCGTATCAATTACACCGTTTGGTATGCAGGTTTCTTCATAACATTTTCCTGTTCTTATGTAATATCATAAAATAATTCTTCCAGAATATTAGAATTTACGATAATTTATAGTCAGTTAAAATGTTCAATGGTCGTTTTATAATTACTTCCATTTTTCACGATGTATACTATAAAACGAACTTCTCTCGTGCATTAACATAATCATTGCTTATAGTGGTGGAGGCTAGTCTGGAATGCAGCCTTTATATTTATTCGTAACTAGTGGACGCCCAACGATTTCATTCGCGTTGTTTCAGTATTTCACAAAAAACTATAACACCCTCTATACCTCAATAGATTTAAGTAACCTATGTCCTTCTCCTGGTATTAAGCTACCTCCCAGCCAATGTTTAGCCTAATCGGCTCAGCCGTTCTTGATTTATAAATAGAGTAACTAACACGACTTTCTTTTATATATATGGATACGATGTCTTCCAATACAATGAATTTAGTTAAATAAAAATGTCGTAACGAAATACCATGATGATCATGGTATTCCGATTCGTGTCTTCGGCATCAATCGATTATTTTGTCACACAGTTTTCCAAAATGTCCTTCTTAAAAATCTTCTCAATGAACATTGAACTCTATGTCCAATGCAACACTGATGAAAAAGTCATTTTAACTACGTGTAGGTAACATGATTTTGTTGGCAATGTTTAAAGAAAGCCAGTGAACAAACAGCTCTCTTTTGACACGTGTAACATGGGCAGACAAGACTCGCTTAGCAAGACACATGACTCACATCTAGTAATTCACTGTCGCACACGATGAAAGAGATGACATCGCTTGTTTCAATACGAAATGTTTGTGATTATTGTCTAGGAAAATATGTAAGTGGGTACCCACGTGGTGCTTATATTGGTGGTAATTATAATGTTAATGATGATGATGATAATGTTTTAAAGGGTTATAAACGTTTGGTGAACCGTGGGTATTTGCTTAGCATGTGCCTCTGCCTACCCCGCTTGGAATTCACGCCATTTAATTCCAAAGTCTACCCTAAGTCTGCCCAATTTCATGTCAGGAAATTTCTGGATTAAAGATTATTATGCGGTTTTCTTTAATAGAATGAGTGACTATTAAGAAAGGTTTATATGTATAATACATGGATATAATAGCAGATAAACACCGTTAACAATATATTAGCAAAACAACGTTTTCCGAGACAGCTAGTAAATTATAAAGTATGCAACATCGAGTTCTCATCTGGGATAATGATATTATTTTGATCCTTATAATGTTATCTGTCTCTTTGACAAAACATTGCACAACAATCGGAGACAAAGCGGAACATTGTACCTACAATATACTTGGTGGGCGTCATTGTGTTCAATGTACTGTCGCGATGAAAATGTCGACTTATTTAATTAGCATAATGTGTAAGACTTTCTCTTAAAAATACACTTTTTGTCAATGAAGATGTGGCCGCAACACATTATAGGCAAAATGACACTGTCTACCTTAGTATTTTTACTACCCGACCTAATAATAGAGTTATTGCTAGATCTTCTTTTGTTGTACTCACGACATAGGCTAACGAAGGTCCTATGTTTTGTGGGTGAGTCATTTTAACTTTTTTTTAGTATTACTATATATATATAGATAGGTAGGTACCTATGTTTCGTAAAGACAAGCATACATAGGTGTCAATCCTTTGGGAATTACTGCCTACCTTGTCGTCAAAGCCAGGGCACGCCATGCACTGTTATGTATGCCTAATTATGACAAAGCTGGCATAAAAGAAGTAAATATACCATAAGGAAGTAAAAAAACCGTCGTGGTTAAAACGGAGCACTTTAACTGTACAACACGTAATATGTTACTGTTACTGGCTGGTGGAAAATGCTGTACGTCTTCATCATCGTCTCAGCCGACTGATGTCCCCAAGTAACGATGATACACACATTTATTTTTTACTATCTGTCCCGGCCAACATTTTTTTTGCCATAATAAGTTGCCTTTGCACCCCGTTTATTGGAAGAAATACCACTGGTAGATGCATAAAAAATAGATTATCTGTGGTGTTCATGAAGTTAGTTTGCACTGCTAGTGAAGATCTCAAAGGCTGGTCAACTGGTCCATGTTTATATACGTCAACTAGTTAGTCAACGATTATATTTTTACTAGCTGTCCCGGCAAACATTTTTTTTGCCATAATAAGTTGCCTTTGCACCCCGTTTATTGGAACAAATACAACTGGTAGATGCATAAAAAATAGATAGTAGCCGATTCTCAGACCTACTGAATACGCATATAAAATTTGGTAAAAATCGGTGAAGCCGTTTCGCAGTAGTACGGTAACTAACATTTTGGCATGGAAATTTTATATATTAGATTTACAAAATGATAAATACTTTGGTACAACCAAATAGTTCTATAGTTATCGACTTTAGACAAAAATTTCTCAATCAGTTATGAACTTAAAGTACAACTAGCCAGTAAACCCAATACTCACGTTTAGAATGCAGCGAGACAAAGATATAAAAATTACTGTCACCTTCAGTAATGACTGCTTGAAGTTAAGTCAATTCGTAGACATTTATCGCCCCTAATACAGATAGCGCCATCTGTCATAACTAAAAGAAACAAGGGCCCTGAAAATTCCCCATTGACAAAGGCTATTCTATTGTCTATGACTGTGTTGGATATTCATGATATGAAACAATAAACACGGCTATTAGCTTCACATACAATTAAACCACATGCAATCATTGTGTATTGTAAACAAATTGCATAGTAAAGAGTTACGAAACGACTTATATGTTAGTGACTGACATTCTTTTTTTGTCGTGTTACAGCTCAGAACTTAAGCTAGATTTGGATTGAATCATTGCAAACATTGTCAATGGGGAATTTTCTTTGACGTTTTTCTGACAGATTACAAAATTTCCAAACAAAGTTTGACAGTAATGACAGTTCTCGGCCCGAAATTCTGTCAGAAAAACGTCAAAGGAAATTCCCCATTGACTTACAATGCATAGATTTTAGATTACATGAGAAAAAAGCAAATATCAAAACGACTTCACGGATTTATGTCAAGAAAATTACTTAGTCAGTTAGAAAGTCGATTTAGGCTCATCAATGTAGCTGTAAATTATAAACTTGACTATTTAAAAACGATATAATCGGTCACGTCACAGAGTTAGCTGTCATTTCGAGCAGGTGTCCGAGATAATCCTAACCAGTTGCTCAATAGACTAAACTAGACAAAAAAAACACTCTCAAATCATTACTAAACAAGAACCGAAACACATAACAACTAAGCTAACTGTATTGCAAAAAAAAAATATCTAGTACAAATCGAATATTGACTTTGTAGGTCAAGCAACGTGGGCCCATCCATTCACGGGCGCTGACTGGCCATTCAAGGTTGGCACGGCTTTCACAGTCTGAATATGAATCAGCTGGTTCTATCCGACTTCTGACATCCTCTACAAATCTAAATAAGTACAAGGATATTTTGGCGCGTGACTTTTTTTTAAGCGTTTGGCCACCATCCTGCCTGATGTTAAGCAGTGATGTGGTCTACGATAGAGCACACTTGTTTATTAGGTATCTATTTACCCGTAACTTGAAGACCTTCAGACTATATTGCGCTGGAAAAGCAGTAATATATAGTAAATATGATTTCTTGCGACTCCCTTTCTTCGTTTGTTTTACGTTATTTGTTTATGTAATTATATTTTGATAATAAGGATAGCGTTATCCATCGAAACAAAAGTTGATTGGCTCAAATTGTGCGACAAACTTTTCAGCCACACGGCAAATTATCCTTTTCGAACAGTAAGTTGAAAACTATATTTTTTTCCAACCGCAAAAATGGCTCAAGATGCAATTGTGCCCTATTATATATTTACTTAACACATAACGCTTACGTCATCCAATTTACTTACAAACGTCGAGTTTCGAAAATGTTGAAGTGGCGAGAAGAAACAGGGAAACCATTTGCGGATTTTTTTTTTTAAATCTGGTTAAGAAATCTCGCTCCGTCTATTTCCTAATAGGTGAGTGGTGGAGCAATTGTACTTTTTCGTGTAAAACCTCGGTGGTGTCGCGTGAGGATGGTGGTTTTGTGGCACGTCACGTGAAAGTATAAAATACACAAGAAAGAAAAAAAAAAGTCGCTGGACAAGTTTCTCTCCCGCCAAAACGAGGGTCAACGGCCGTTTGACAATCGGCAACATGGCGTCTGATCGACTACAGATTCTGGCGCTGGGATGACACGTGTGACGCAAGTAATTGATCTATGTGGAATAGTTTAATAGGTGTTAGTGATTGATTTCGGATTTAGGCAGACATTAGACGCTCATGCAAGCGTCATTCAATTCCATCTGTCATGATTTATGGAATGACTACTAATACTAATTCAAACATCATTCACTATATTAGACGATAGGAAATCTGAAGACTGTGGTAAAACTGAGATCAAAACGTATTGTCTAATGTCTACCATAAGTTCATTGTTTTATTTGAATCAATGGACTAAATGTTACGTAACATTTTGTGGTTACCTTGGTGTTATTTTTGTGTGTAATCCACGATAATCTCACAATCTTTCCCGATACTGTGACTCTTCTTGGAACCAAGATCTTAAATGGGATTTAGAATCTACCAGAGCATAACCATAGCCAAATTATTAGACCGACAATAGGTATATCTTCTAACCTTGGTAATCTTGAATCCCACAAAGTTTAAACAAAAAACCATAGAGACAGTGGCGTGCACACCATACAGGCAAAAAGACACTGCCTATCCTAGTATTTTGGCTACCCAACCTAATAATGCGGATGCGAGAAGCCGAAAACAGATCACAGTGGCGTGCAGTTGGAGAGGCCTATGTCCAGCAGTGGACACGTATGGGCTGATGATGATAATGATGATGAACCTAATAATAGAGTTATTGCTAGATCTTTTTTCGTTGTACTCACGACATAGGCTGACGAAGGTCCTGTGTTTTGTGGGTGAGTAGGTAGGTAAGGTATCTATACTTTTGTAAATACAAGTTACCTATACATAGGTGTCAATCCTTGGGGATTACTGCCTACCTTGTCGTAAAAGCCAGTGCACGCCACTGCATAGAGACAGTTTCAGTATGTTACATACTATCCACTGTTTCTATTAGTCCATCTCTTCATCTATGCCAGCACACTACTAAGTAACATTAGGTTACCTGGGAAAAGTCGCTCTGAGCGATAAGATTTCCATTTGCAACCATTGCCATTGTCCATTTACTGCACATTAAAAAGTGTAATAAAGAGTATAATTGTGAGTAAAGTATATTATTTATTGCCTTTGCTTGATTATATTATATTAAATCATCGGTTGCAATCAATCCATCAATCACTCGGATTGACACCGGTGTGCAGCAGATGATTTGAATAGCGTTTTATTTTATTTATTATTAAAAAACAAAGACATACACGGGGACAGCTCCATATTTCATTTCATTCATTCGTTCTAAGTACTACGACACACATTACAAGTTAGGCACCAAGGTTGACGACTTTTACGGTATGAATACAAAAGTCTTCAACAAAGGATGTCTTAAACGTCATTATCTGCGTATCAATACATCACGTACAAAACTGACAATGAATGAAGAGGACAGGAAAATCCTCCCGTGGTTTTATGTCTCATATTTTTACTTTTTTATTAACACTTATCTTACTTTTTATTGATAAAACGGCAAAGGTTAACTAGTCGCTAACTTCTTCCAAAAAAAAACATTTAATAGTTACTTATTTAATTTAAAAAAACAACGATTGTGTTACATCCGCCATTAGATTCTTTAATGGGGAATTTTCTAATTCTATGACTTAAATCCAAAAGTATAAATGGAAGTAAAGTATATATTATATACCCCGCCCCCCCCCCTTTTTTTGGAAATTAAAAAAAAAAGGGCCCCGGTTGGGGGGGGGGGAAAAAAGTGTAAATTTTTTTTTTTTTTTTATAAATGACTAGCGGACGCACCGCGATTTCCGTACTACATCCCAAATTTGACGCGTCTAACTTGAGCCGTTTAGATTTTTCATACAAAAGAATTTTCCCGTTTATTCCCGTTCCCGTGGGAATTTCAGGAATTCCTTTCTTAGTGTACCCCTATGGTACCTAAGCTACGACCGTACCAAATTTCAAGTGTCTACGTTTCGCCGTTTGGGCTGTGCGTTGATATGTCAGTCAGTCATTCAGTTAGCTTTTCCTTTTATATATTAAGATTAATTTTCTAAAAAAAATAACCTGTCAGAGATATTGTGAAACAAAAGAAATAATATTTCTTCGGACTCGCTCTTTCGTGGGAAGTTTTTTTTTATTTTTTAAAGAAAATACTCATTGGCAAAAGTCGAGGCCCTCGCTAGCTGAACTATAGACCCTCTTGCCCTTTTTACAGAGTACTTCATCACAATTGAAGAATGAGTGACAAGATAATTGTATCGGCAACAGAAGGTGCCACATAGGCCTTGTGTATTATAACATTCCAGCGTTATTTACGATCCAATGCCAAATACTTGGGACGGGATCTTTCACTTTTGCTGTCAAGCCATTACAATACTTATATAGGTACGTTATAAGTACGACTTTGCTGCGTATTCGCGATCTATAGGTAGGTACTATTCGGACGTCGAATTTATTTTGTTATCGTAATTCGCGAACGTTTCTCAGGGTAAAATAAAAATTAAAGTTTTCTAATTAGTGAAAAAAAACACCGACGAAAAGCGAAAAACGAGTTCCAGTTATAGGGATAAAATGATCGTAAATAGACCAGGGCCCTGTAACACAAAATTTACAAATGTAAAATAGATTTACGATTCAACGTAAATTACGCCTTTTAAAAGAAGATTGTAAAAGCATGTACGTCTAATCCGCGCAATGTACAGTCGGCCAAGAATCTGGTAGAGCAGATTCTTGGCCCTAAGGTTGAAACTCATATGAATGTCATTAAACATTAAGGTTCATTGTTCACTTGTCACAATATACCAACTCAACCTTATTGATGTTTTAGTGACACAGGAAGTGTCATCGAAACTGATAGACCAATTTCTTGGCCGACCGTACATTAAATTGTAAAATGTTTCGTGTCACAATAAGGTTTGAGTTACATGGCTCTGTCCCTGTACTACGGAGTTTTATAGTAATATTATCTCGCTGTGCGACAGAGAAAACGCTACAACAATGGTATGACACCGTCACTGTCACACAAAAATAATACTTTATGACCACATAGTACGGGGCCCGCACGTGATTATCCACGTGAGTTAATGTAACTGGATGCTTTCATATTACAAAAACCTACGCAGAAAATAAGCGTCTCTAGCACAAATTAGAATCAAGTCCCTGGGATTCCATTTAAGTAGTTCAACAGGAATAGTGAGTTAGCTTAGGCGAGTCGGTTAGCGTAGGCTAATGTGCCCACTCCTACGCACCTCCTGTGTAGTGGTATAACTATACTTTTAATCGTCATACAGAGGGTAAACAAAAAGCTAGAAAAGTTGTTTGGCTCGTCAATATGAACAACTTTTACTATGGCGACAATGTGGGGAAAAAAATTCAATATTGTTTTGCTGTGTGACAGGGATAGCGCTATACGAGTGGTATAACACTGTCACTGTCACACAACGTGAACGATATGACTTTAAGGCCTCAAGGTACGGGAATAGGTATCCTTATGTTTATTATGGCAACAAATTCACTTAAAAAAATATGAAACAATGATGTCAACAGGTCAAAAATGTATAAAATGTCAGATTACGATACTTGAATTAACATAATACCGTGATAATACCTCGTCTTCAGATGCGGTGAGTGCGCTTGCGTCACTAAACATGAGTATACTGCCCGTCAATGGGAACTTCCGTCTTTAACCACCTAGAGATTGGAATCAATAATTCATTTTGTGTCAGTATCTGGTTGCTAATGGCAAAGGTAGTTAGGGTTGATATTTTTTTTCCTTACTTGTTTATTTCCACATAGGTAGTTTACATTAAAAAAAAAATATTAGAATAGTCAATTTTATTTTTGTCAGCTCAAGCTGTGACTTAAAACTAGATGATTATCATTAACTCATCTAATACAGCTCACTATGAAGGAAGGAATAAGACAACATAATAGTTTAGAACACATTTATCCAAAAAATGTACTTCCACTGCATACATTTTAATGTCGCAGAGTTTTGTACTTTTTAAGTACATATGTAAAAGACAGTACAGTAAGTTACACAATATTGATATTTACTTTATTTATTAATAAACTAGAAAATGGTCTAGCCCCAGACAAGAAGTTCTTCTTGGAGAACAATTATAATTAAACTATAATACCCTGCTTTCATCTTTAATTAAAAAGTTGTCAAAGGCAGTCATTAAGTACGATGTCTTAAGTATATTTAATATTAAATTGGAATAACAATAACTTGAATAGTAGAACAATACAAGTTTGACACCGCTAATTATTATATATATACATAATTAATATGCTTAAAGATAATTAGTAAGACAACAATACTTTTGCGACTGGTTTTGAGATATAACTTGAAGTGTAGGCAGGTACTGCCACTAAATCTAATTTGCAACAGCAACCACCAAATATCACGTGACGTGCATAATTAAAAGGTAAAGTAATAAATTATTCTTGGAAACGTCATTTGACTGACATTCATCTTATTACTTATCTCATATCTCACAGACTCAGGAACGCATGAAGATTCCACCTGAACGCTACCATCACGCAATATAAGTCTCTAATCCGTTCTACTTAAGAGGTATTTTACATTCCACAGCTGACAGATAATTATGGAATTGGTAACGCAATCACGGTCATAACAGAATTGTCCTATAAGATTATCATTTAAAGTCATGCAATGTTTCGATTGCATTTATTGCTGGGATAAAGCTTAACAATTTTACTGAGAGCCTTGACTGTATACCGTGTGTAAAAGGACCCCGCTTAGTGGTCTTAGAAATGTTGAGGGCTCTTTCAATATGAAGAAATTTTACTATAGTGACAATGCGAGAAAATTAATCTTTTTTTTCAATCCGCATACAAAATCTTCCAAGGCAAATTTTTTTAGAGAAATAAAAAATAATTCTACATTCACGTCTGTAATCTCCAAAAGGAGGTGGACAGAACCTTAGGTTCATAAGAATCCTTCGGCCGCAATTACCAGTTAAGAGTGCAAATACGGGCCTTCAGTTACAAGTTGCATTAGATATGCAACTTGTATCTATATATATAAAACAAAGACGGGTTTGTTACAACACTTATAACTCAAGAAAAATTCAACCGATTAGGCATAAAATTGTTGGGGACGTAGCTTAGAACCAAAAGAATAACATAGGATGCCTTTCCTGTGGGACTTAGTGCAGTATAGAGGGTGCTATAGTCTGTATGACATACTAAAACTACGCGAATGAAATCGCGGGGCGTCCACTAGTTATAAATAAACAGAAATATCCATGACATGCCAGAAAGGCAGCTGAGGCATTTTATTTACATCCCAGATCAGCATGCGAACACAAAACTACATTACTTATATCAAGAATATGTAATGAAAATACTGTAAAAGTCATCATCGTCAGACATATGCCGTCCACTGCTGGACGAGGGCCTCTCCCAATGCTTATATGATATTTTGGGAGGAATAGCCAATAATGGCGACGTTTGGCAGACGGGTTGGCGATCGCAGTGGTGTTGTGGTTTAACTCACAGAGAGCGCTGCTGCCCGTCCTCTGGAGAGATCCCTCGGTCGCCTGTTACGACCCCCATGACGGGAAAAGCTGATCTGAGCTATTCTATTCCCCGTCACCACACGGTTCATATAAGAATACGTAATGAAAATACTGTAAAATGTATATTTTTTCTCCGTACAAATATCTCTTTCTGCTACAGTCGTGTAGAAAACAAAAGTTAAAGCTAAAGATTTATTGTTTATACCGAATTGTTATATTTTATGTTTCTGGTCAAGAAATAACTATTTTATTGTCGCTTTTTAATCGTTTCGATGGAATTCAGTCTACATTCAAACTGCATCTAATCACGAATACGTTAAAGTTATCAATTAAAACGAGACATCGATTAAAAACTGGTTATTTAATTTGACATGTTGTTTTATTTATTGCAACGACTATAAATATAAAAATAATATACACTTTTCTAGTTATTCTATTTTTGTCTAGCTTTAGCTTTATTCTTGAAACCAGCTGACCCGGCAAACGCTGTTTTACTAATACTGCCCTAGCAAGGGCGTCAAGAAAGACACGTCATAGAACAAATACGGTCTGTGATTGGCTGCTATGTCACACATCGTGCGGCTCAGCTTGTATCAACCAATCGCAGTGCCTGGTATGTCTTGTCATATCTTTCTTGGAGCGCTATGCTAGGGGGGCTGCATGTAAAAGGACCGCGAGCCTCTTGTTAGGCTCGTCAATATGAACAACTTTTACTATCGAAATCTGTTGCGTTTTTTTTTTTGTTTAGTTTTAGTTTTAAAGATCTAAGCATACATAGGGACAGACAGCTGAAGGCGATTTTGTTTCATACTACGTATTTCAATACATTCATAATACAGTAGAGAAACACTGATAATTCGTGCGATATTTCATAAATCAATTGGAATAACTAAGTATTTCGAAACGAGAAATCGCTTCCCCAATAGTAACATGACTCCAGTGTGCTATACCCATTCCGGTTTAGAATTATTATGAGAAAAATATTGTAATCGGCGACGGCTCGTTTCTTTTGTAGAAACTTGATTCTATGCTAACGAAACTGGCGTGAACTTATATGTATATACATATATGAAGCTCCTTGCTTCGTGAAGGACTCCTGAATGCTTGCTTGACAACTACGTAGCTACATCTTTAAGATTTTACAATAGTAAAAAATAAAGAAAATAGCTTTCCAGTTGCTGGGACACTTGACTTGCAATCGGTTGGTCGCGGGTTCGAGTCCAGTTACTGGACGTGTACCGATGGGACTCTTTTCAGAGCCTATGTACGCGACGCGACGCTCGTACGATGAAGGAAAACACCGTGATGAAACCCATGTGTGTGAACCCTATAACGGCGGTGGGCTGAATACGCTTGGTCCGTGGGCATTTGCTTAGCAAGTGCCTTTGCCTACTCCGCTTTGGAATTAAAAAGCGTGAAATGTATTATAATTATTTAAATAAAATAGCATAAAAACACAGGATAGCATACCCAAGTATCTATTCAAAAGGATATTGTATAACAATACAATTAAACAGGTTTTACGTCAAAAAATAATTACATACATATGCTATTCAAATTGTTTTCCTCAAATTAACTTGTACATAAATGTTTCCCTTTCGTACTCGAAGGATTTCACGAATTGGAAATCTATTAGTCGAACATTTCGTCAGCGCAGGAATTGGAGTCATTCTGCCCACGCGTCCGTCCGCCCTTTAGCATTAATATTTATAAATCTAACAAAGCAATACAATGTGATACAAGTAGTCAGTAATAATAGAGGCATGATTCCGCTAAGATCAGCCATATGACGTTCACCCGATGTACAATTGGGGGGCTAATGCCAATAATCGCCACGCTTGGCAGGCGGGTTGGCGATCGCAGTAGTGTTGTGATTTACCACACAGATAGCGCTGCTTCCCGTCCTCTGGAGAGTTCCCTCGGTCGACTCTTATGATATGATGAAAATACATTTCACGCCCTTAATCCCAAAGAGGGGTAGGCAGAGACACTTGCTAAAGCAAGTACCCACGGTTCACCAAGCGTATTTAACACAACGTGACAGGGGGTGAGCCCATCGCCGTTATAGGGTTCACACATCTCGTGGTGTGCGGGTTTCATCACGATGTTGTCCTTCACCGTACGAGCGTTGCTCACATAGGCTCTGAAAAAGAGTCCCATTGATACACGTCCAGTAGCCGGACTCGAACCCGGTACCTCCCGGTTACAAGTCAAGTATCCAACCAACTGGACCACAGACGCGACGGGAAAAGTAAAGAAAAAAAGGGCTGGGGTGTTGAGTTCCCCGCATTATCGCTATAGTAAAAGTTTTTCATATTGACGAAACCAACAACGTTTCTAAGAGCATTGCTCGGAGTCATTTTACACGCAGTATAGTAGGTGTATATACTCAACATTTATTCAGTTGAGAATCGGGCGACTCGGCGACAACTCAACGTTTAAGTATGGGATTTCGACACGAAGTTACGGCGCGGGGCGACGACATTCATACAACTATCTCGTAATCTTCACTATCGTTTGTGGGTTAGTTATTCGTTAACACTTCACGTTGCTCTAGGCTTTGAGCGAGTATGGACAAATTAATACCTCTTGCGAATTTAATTCATTTATAAAAGGAACGATTTATTTATTGTTAATTACCAAAAACATTAACAAAACTTAATGACTTAAGTGGTAATAAAGATTATTTAAACCTAAACTTTGTAATTAATAAAAAAAAATTGTCTTTATTTACTACTAGTGCGCCATTTTCAGCATTAATTTCTATTAAACCAAGTTTTAAAACCATAACTTCAAACTTAAAGTTTTTCTAATAAGAACTTCTACCCCCTTTTTAGGGCATCCATTTTAAAAATCCTTTATTATCTCACGCAATAAACATAACAGGAACCCATGTGCAAAATTTCAGCTTTCTAGGGTCAAGGGCTGGGCGTTTATGAATAAAAAAAATACACTTCATGCCTTTTAATCCCAAAGCGGGGTAGGCAGAGGCACTTGCTTAATAAGCAAATGCCCGTTTATGAATCAGTAATGAATGAATCAGTCAGGACAATGTATCAGGAGTTTTATATGTATATATATTATGTCAAAAAAATCCGTACAATTCCCATCGTAGTTAAGTAAATATGCATTAGAAGATTTGATGTAAGTAGGTATCTCGTACTACTTTTAAGTGATTCAAAGTTCGCTCGCTATCTTAGTTATCTGTAATAAGGAAGTATGGTGGCGATGTACTGACCTCGTAGCTCCAACGCTCTAACAATATATCCGTCTAAGCCCCAATCTACCAGACCAAACCGATAACTAACCAGTAGCAACACAGTACAGTTAAATATAACTGAATATTAATTGTACTTCTACGAAAATTGCACGAGACACTAACTCGGGAAGTGGCGCATGCAGATTACATGGTTGCGAGTGAAAATGGCACAAAATAGCCCCCCTCAGCCGTAGACAACTCGAACGAGTATGGAAAAATGTTTAAGTCCGCACTGTTACGCACAATTACATGTAAATACCTACTGATTTGACCAGATTGTAATTTCTTTTGAACAATGCAAAGTGAAATTTTGGAAATTACCGATTTGAGGACATTTTTGTCATCATTTAGTGTGAAGTTATTATAGTAACAATTAGTATCTGCTCTGAGACCATTACCCAAGACGATTAAAACGTTGGGGAAAAACTCTAAAACTAGCTGACCCGGCAAACTTTGTTTTGCCAATATCCATTAATAACAGTGATTCTCTGTTATTATATGCATGTAGGTATTATACCTCAAGAAACACTGTATCTAATAAAGAAAACCGCATAAGAATCCGTTGCGTCCGAAGATCTGAGCATAAGTACAGACAGCATTGAGGCGACTTTGTTATCTGTGATTTGTTCCAACTTCTGTCAATTACATTTTACTACGCCTGGACAAGTCAATGAAAGAAATTTTATCCTTGATTATTATAATATAGCTTTTCCTGTCACCGCGGAACGAATACACACAATTCTCATCCTTATTAACAAACCTGAAAGTCGAGTGCATGTTAAGATTTACTATGCGATAACCAGTAGGTAAACTAAATTGTAGTTTGTCCATTTAGAAAGGATGAACGATGGAAGAATAGCGAAAGGAATGCACCAGCGAATATATGGAGAAACGTCGTGGTCAGTTACACTGTGAGATATTTTGCTTAATTTAGTAAAATATTGCTGAAAAATTTTGTTATTGAAGAAAAATATGTTTGAATTTATTTGCGAAAGGTTTGTTTACGCGAATGTTACGGGACCAAACAATACTCGATGTAAAGTATTCCTAATTATACGTGTACCAGAATTACCCAGCATTATGTTTATAGTAAATAATAAATACACTTGTACATAATTTAAGGTTCAACGAACCTTCTAATGAATTCAAGAATGCATAATAATTTATTGAATTCATTATAAAATTGTTTATATGAATGCAACAACCGTGTTGCATTTATATAAACAATTTGTAATAGGTACCGACCTACCACCATGTTCTAAGCCAATGACCCAATCTTTGCACTTCTAACGCAATCTCACATCCCACTTTCGCCAAAGTCGATCAATCGGTAGGTCGCAAACAACCGATTGTTAGTGCCGATAATATCTATCTGCGCGGGCGCAATACCGGTCCAGAAACCGATTTTCAGTACATTCGACATTTTGAAATTGTAGGCCAAGACACACTATCGAGATAATGTAGATCATTAGCGATATTCGTCACTTATGTTCGATACACGCAAAGATTACATCGTTGTGGAAGAAATCTTTAAAATACCATTAAATTGAAACCATATTTATGTCATTGAATGGCTAGGTAAAAAGAAATCTCCAGAAATTCTACCCAGCCCAATAGGGATTATTGCTGTGACTATGTATGCATCATGATGATGTATACATAGCATCGCAGCAGTTATTTGCATCGTGTAAACAAATAGCCGGAAATTCTGAGACTCTTTTGAAACTTCTGAGTGTTCAAGAAGGTGCCATGTAAATGGATCTTAAATCATAGATATACTTAATAAAAAAACAATAACTGCTATGAATAAACCAAAAGGTGTGTAGACATGCGACAGCCTTACCACCCAAATGTTGGTGTCTTATGTAGTAATGTTTTGTTATTCAAATTAAGCACACTATTACAATCGTAGACCTCGAGTTATCTCGTCGGCTTTTTATTGAATCCCTTTTACTCGTGTACATATCGAAATGTCGAAAGATTACAAGGTACTTACAATATTTATAAGATTGGATGTTGTACTGTCATTGTTTATTATGAGCTGCATAAATAATATATTTATAGTAGAAGTAATCGGAAAGTTTATCTAACAAACCATTTTTTATCGAAGACTAGTAATAGATACAATCAAAACCATTGACACAAGAATCTTCGATGAAAAAACATTCATTAGTTCGTAACAAAAAAGTGATATTATCACTCCGAGAAAACATCGAGGTCAATTAACCTATTAGACATTATGTCGAACGTAACTTAGAATAGGTCGCTAAAGTAGACGAAGGGTAAAACAATAGGTACCTCGTTACTGGGTTAATAACAGCTGTGCTATTATGTCTGTTGGTTTACTTTGCCTCCTGTATATGATACGGTATTATGGATTATCTCATGCGTGAACTGTTACATACAGTCACTTTCAGATATATACATAAAAAACTCCGTTCGTAGCTCTTA
>SJJU01016507.1:0-11776 GCA_012932125.1 Conopomorpha cramerella
ACAGGTATCTATCTACTCACCCACAAAGCACAGAACCTTCGCTAGCCTATGCCATGAGTGCAACAAAAAATGATCTAGCAATAACTATTATAAGGTCGGGTAGCCAAAATACTAAGGTAGGCAGTGCCTTTTTACCTATATGGTGTGCACGCCACTGCCTGTATCTCATGAACACTGATAGGTAGGCAGTTGAAATTTTCACAGGTGATGTTTTTCTGATGACGCAACAACAAATACTAATAAAATATTGACTTAAATGCTAAGGTTCAATAATGACCTCCACTGTAGATAGTCCTGTGTCGTGGGGTGTCTCAAAATAAAAATGTGTATATATATTTAAGGCGGCTTCCATATAAAAATCGTGACTTTTTGCACGTTTTTACTGATGAGATATATTATATATATTATGAACCGCAACAACAATCACAAACTATGTATATCTATTGCCGCTATAACAACAAATACTGAAAATAAGGATAAAAAAATTGGGGCGTTCCCATAAAACAAATGGGTTTTGTTAATTTTGTACGGAACTCTTCGTGCGCGAGTCGGACTCGCACTTGACCGGATATGGAATCTAAGTTGTCATGTGATCAATCGTTTAATTTCGTACAAACTCTATACAGTTTCAGTATATTTCTATTTAAAAATACTACCACCAAGTTTTAAAACGATAACAATAAAAATAACATAGGTACATAATAATAACACTTCACGCCTGTCTCCCGGAGGGGTAGGCAGAGATCACAGATCTATCTCCATTTGTCACGTTCCTGACATACCCCTTCTATACATCTTCTCATACGTGACCTCCGGTTTCGAGTACTTTGTACACCTTCCGCCAAGATACCTATCACCAATTTGGTTGATTTATGTCTTCTGCAGCGACCTCTATTCACCCGGCCCATTAACCATCACAGAAATAAATTAATCTCTTTCGTTAATCGACTTTCATCCATCCTCTCCATATGCCCAAACAACCGATGCATCCCTTTTCAATCTTGGTCACTACATCTTCTTCCAAACCGCTACTTTCTCTTCATCACATTATTCCTTATCCTTTCACTTAATGTCACTCCTGTCGTGCTTCGCAATGACTACTTTAATGTATGAACTAGCTGTACGGGGCGGTGTTAGTCGCGTTTTTTTCGTTCGTTCGTCAACTAGCTTTTATTGGTTACAAACATCCATTCATACAATTCTTTCCTCTTTGAAATATTACTAGCTGTACCGCGCGGTGTTACTCGCGTTTTTTTTTCGTTCCTTTGTCAAGTAGCTTTTATTCGTTACAAATATCCATCCATATAATTCTTTCCTCTATAATATTATAACAAATAATGCATTAATTTCGACCAAATTTTATTACCATTAAATCGGTTTTAGTGAGTTAATATTAAAAGTATACTGTCGTGGACATTTTTTAGATCATTTCAAGAGGAATAATTCTTTCATACATATATTTTTTGTATCTTGAACCGTTTTCGCAGCGCACGCAACGGAAGCCCTCAAGGATGAATAATTTACCCGTTTTTTTCACATTTTCCATTATTTCTTCGCTCCTAATAGTTGCAGCGTGATGTTATATAGAGCTAAAGAAAAAATAGACCTAAAGCCTTCCTCGATAAATGGTCAACACTACAACAAAAACAATACAACAGTAAAATAAATTTTCAATTCGAACCAGTAGTTCCTGAGATTAGCGCGTTCAAAGAAACAAACTCTTCAGCTTTATAATATTAGTATAGATTAAATTGTCTTACCTGGCCATTTTACACGAGCTGTTGTGTACTTACCTAAGTACTTACAACGAACAAGTGTTGTACATTGTATTATCTTTGCTAAAATATTCCCATTTTATACCACTAGAGGGCGACCCCGTCGATCCATCACAGTTCACCTCATTTTACTAAGATGCTCTCAAAATAAAAAGGAATAACGAATCCCGCTGGCCTTTTCTTCTCGTCCCTACCTACTTAGCGAGCCCGCAAATTAAATATCTACCTGTTATAGAAATAGGTAGCAAAAATAAAGCTCGGAGGTTTTCAGCTAAGTATTAGACGAGTGACGCTACGACTGAAGTGTTTAGCTTGGTACTGAAAGATCAACGGTTCCATTCTATCACACGGGGCGCTTATCAATAGCATTGGATTATGTGCAAAGGTATATCTGAGGAAAATAATACATTTTATTGCCTACTCTCAAATATTGGCCTTTCTCGTATACAGGGTGGCTCATTCAAATCGGTCAGTATGTGAAATTCTGAAACTATAAGACATACGAAGATTTGTTCTTAGGAACCATGTCACCGATTTTGATAAAAAGAAAAACTGCATTCATACTTTATTTGAAAAAAGAACTGTATTAGCTCGAGAATCGAACCCGGTTGCTTTGAAAAAATAAACTTGCACTTTTCACTTTTCTTTTTAAATATCGATTATGTAGATCTTAAGCTGTAAATGTCTTTATGAAAAATGATGTTGAAAAATAATAAAATGCATTGTTTTGACATACTTTAATTTATCATAAGTAGATGTTCGAAGTGACCACACATCGTGACATGGTTCCTAGGAACAAATCTTCGTACTTATGTCTTATAGTTTCAGACTTTCTCATACTGACCGATTTGAATGAGCCACCCTGTATATAGTGTTGCCACTTCAGAAATATTATATTAATATGCAAAACTGTATTTTCTTTCTCCGTACACAATGAACGAATCCATACGATACGATCCGTAACGAATCCTACACGAACGCACACAATTCATTTTAAACCTCCGACATGAAATGCAAGCCCACCACCACCCAAGCCCTACCTGCCTCTCGACGTACATATCATTTCATCAAGATCTACGCCACAGCTATGATCTGGTTCGATCCATCCGAAGCTCAACCGTTCTTGGCATTCGGCAAGAACTTGTATAGATTCCGAGAATCATTACTATTCTCCCAGTGAAACTGACTTTCGTTTTGATTGCGCTCCTTTGGAGCCAGCTGGGTGCCTTCCTCCTCAATTTCTCCCACTAGTTGTATCTTAAGATCTGGCAGAAGTAGGCCCGCAAACACAGGTAAAGCTGCGATGCTGCACGATCAGTAGACCTTAGTAAGTTGTCAGTCGTACAAATAGATGCAAATCCCTACTTGCTAAGACACAGAAAATAAAACAACGCATAAATACAAACCGACCTAGCTAGCCACCTAGTTAAGATAGCTAGGAGCACTTAAGCTGGTCGGCAATACATCATGTTCCACTTGAGACTTTTGCAGACGTCTCGCGACTCCCGACTGAGCGCGGAAATTACATTTTTAATTTCCTGTGTCCTGTTCAGATGTAATAGCGACTCGCAATCTTAGAGGGGAGAAAATGGCAATAATATGTATGTGCTTGCTCTATCTCAGTAATAACGTTACATAGCCACCTACTTGATACTTAATGTACCTAATTCAGTAATTATCTAGATTTATATAGTTATTTCACACATGAGAATTAATTTTATATACCGATTAGCAATGCCCTTGCAGGGCGCATGTTTTGGAAATTAATTGTTGAACACCTATATTTGTACGACATGCAAGCAAATAAATTATTATGATTATAATAATGTCGGATAGGATCCGTAAAATTTCTATCGGAAGTTCGGCCAATAATGCAGTATATCAGTATGGCATACCTACCTACTACTGGGAACAAGCATTCTTTCTTGTACTACTAAGATAATAAACGAGAAGAACATTTCCCACTAGTAACACTGGTGATACAATATGGTAGTACTACTGGGAATAAACAGTAAAAAATGCAGGTAGTACCTAGATACATACAGACTATTTGTGTCCGTGAGGATTGAGGTAACTTTGTTCAATCTTTCTTAAAATTTTCTGGAGATATTGCGAATATCTTGAAAGAAATGTGGAACCAAGAATAAGATTATGTGAAAGTCTGGTAAGGAAGTTCTAACCGGTTAATTCGGGATCTCAATCCTCTATGTGTGAATTGAGGGTCCACTGTATCTCAATAACTATACTTGAGAAGGCAAAAGTATTTCATGTTAACATGCCAGTGAGTCCCTTAAAAAAAACATATCGATCTGGACGCGTAGGGTCTGCCTCGCGCGTTATCTGTCGCCGAACGCCAGAATTTAAGGACATTAAAAGATTTTTCATTTCCCCGCATTATTTCTAGTACCTGGACGACCGAGCTTCGCTCGAAGTACAAAGATCGATTATTTTCCTTCGATTTTTTCATAACCCCATCTCTAGTTACTTCAAAACCAAAACGTCCCCCGCACCATCCTACGTATAGCATAGTATTACTACTCAGCAATAGATGTCAGTAAGAGTCGTATTAACAATTTGAGCAATTTTTCATACCCGAAAACACGGTTGGAAAGATGTTTTCTAAAAATTAAACCTAGCTAGATCGATTTATCGCCCCCAAATCCCTCTACATACCAAATTTCATGAAAATATTAGATATAATTGGAATCTCGGAAACGGCTTTACCGATTTTCACCAAATTTTATATGCGTATTCAGTAGGTCTGAGAATCGGCTACTATCTATTTTTTATCCACCTGCCAGTTGTATATCTCCCAATACACAGGGTACAAAGGCGACTTATTATGGCAAAACGAATGTTTGCCGGGACAGCTAGTATATATATATATATATATACAAGAATTGCTCGTTTAAAGATAAAGATAGAAAAAATGTTGAATTTCGACGATCCCTACTGTGTGTTGTTATAAATATTATAAACATACATAAAACAGATCATCATCATCAGCCCATACTTGTCCACTGCTGGACTTAGGCCTCTCCAATTGCCACTGTGCTCTGTTTGCTCTGTTGTCTGAGGGCATCCTCCACTCGAGAACTCGTTTTCCCCAACGGTCATCGGTTCTACGGCTAATATGGCCGGCCCACTGACACTTCAGCTTGCTAAAACGATGAGCTATATCGATGACTTTGGTTCTCTGTCGGATCACTTCATTTCTGATTCGATCCTTCAGAGAAACCCCGAACATTGCCCTTTCCATAGCACGCTGTGCGACTTTGAGCGTGTTCCGGTAGAACATGTTCATTAAACATGACCTTGGTTTTATCCAAGTTCATCCGTAGGCCGATCCGTAGAGAAGAATCAGCTAGGTCATTCAGCATCAGTTAAAGGTCCTGCAGCGTTTCTGCCATGATGGCGATGTCGTCTGCAAATCGCAAGTGAGAGATGTGTTCGCCATTGATGTTGATGCCACGTCCTTTCCAATGCACTTGAACATATCCTCCATTGCATTTGTGAACAATTTCGGGGAAATAACATCCCCTTGTCTCACTCCTCGATGCAATGGTATGGGACTTGTCTGCTGATTTTGTACTTGGACGGACATGGTGGCAGCCTCGTAGAGGCGTCTTATCACTTGGGTGTATCGCCAGTCAACTTGTCAACGCTGCGGACTCCAGAACGGACCAGATCTCAACCGAGTCAAAGGCCTTCTCATAGTCCACGAATGCTAGACTCAGGGGCAGATTATATTCTTCAGTTTTCTCTATCATAAAACAGATACCTACATTTTAATGTTGTTTATACGTCTTTTATTTACGACTAGCAGCCCGCGATTCCGGCTTCGCTCGGATATTCGACTTTTACAGCTGTAGTTATGAAAATAGAAACTCCTTCAAATTCAAAGTGATAATAAGTTGCCAATTATTATATCTGACAGATGGACAGACCTAGGTTCTTTATTAATTACGGAAAACTAATAAATTACCGGTAGGAAGTTTAAAATTGAGTTTCTTTAAATATTTTTTATTTTTTAAAGAGAGTAAGAGAATTGGACAAAGTAAGAGAGTTGGTTGGTTGGTAGGTAGGTTGGTTGGTTGGTTGGTTGGTTGGTTGGTAGGTTGATTATGGACGTACTATAATGAAGATTAAATTTAAAAAAAATCCTTATACTTATACTACATTAATTGTTTTACCCTCATTGGTTAAAACAAAAATGTTTCTATTAGAAGTGACTCGAGAAAGTGCAACGTATAACTGTCTTAAATCTATGCCAGCTACGTTGAGAGTCTGTCCTTGCGCCTTATTTATTGTCATGCCAAAACAGAGTCTAACAGGGTATTGAACCCTTTTAAAATTGAAAGGTAAATCGGTGGGAATCAACGGTATTCTCGGAATTAACACAGTTTCGCCAGTACCACAGCCAGTTAGAATAGTGCCTTCAATTATGTAGGTTTTTAAAGTTTTAATAAAGAGTCGAGTTCCATTACACAATTTTGGTGGATTTAAATTTCTCAATAAAATTATAGAGGCTCCGACTTTTAAAATCAAATACCTTGACCCGCCGGTAAATGATGAAGGTAATATCATTACCTGTCCGATGTCAGAACTATGTTCATTGCCTCGTAGTGAAAATTTTGCTCTTTGGATGTTCACCCGTTAGAAGCGAATGTAAAGGTTCAGGTGGTGTAGAAATCATATTAATTTTGATTTTTCCTTGTAAACAGCAAAACCCTTTTGATTCGTCTTTCCATTTTAAAGCGGAGCAATGTTGGCAGATGACATTTAAACTCCCCAAGGATATAGAAGAATCATTTTTATAGTCTATTGTAGATTCATAATTCATGCCAGAACACTCTTTATTAATCCATAGGACATTAGAATTTTGGATGTTTTCTTGGTCAGCAGCAGTGGTGGCAGTGAATTTGAATTTCTGATACTGTACGTGCACTGTTTTCGTCAGCGGTCAAAACTGATTCTCCACTCAAACGACGACGCCTTTCCCGTTCTCTAGTCAACCTAGCTTCATTTTCTTCCTGTGATTCATTTGACCGAGATACGCGCATTCGTTTAGCTCTTGAAGTCTGTGGACCTATATTTTGTTTACGCCGAGGCATTTTTTTTATCAACGTACGTAATACCTACTTAAAAAGAATCAGTTAGTTAAGTAAAGATTTTTTTATGAATTTTTAGGCTTTATAAATCGATATTTACAGTAATTTTTTTTTTTCAATTTTCAATAAAGAATGCGATGTTTTGACAGTACCTACCTATACATACCTACATATTATATCTATTTACTTTTTAATTAGATAATTAAATTTTTAACATCAATATTTACAGTAAGTAATGAAAAGACCTTTCTTATACCAAAGTACCTACTTATTTATTTTAACCGAAACTTAACTACCTATTTTTTACCTATTCAAGGTTTCTTTGTACAAAATTATTATTTAAAATGAATCACATAAATTAAATTTTAAAAATCAATTGTAAACTTGAAACGAAGCGCCGCGCCGCACTGAAAATTTTATAATTCGACACAACCATCAACGTTGTCTGCCCTCACGTGTCTGCCCGTTTGGGTCGCGCACCTCAACATGAGCCCACCCCTACCACCGCCGACGCCGCCGCCGCGCGCCGCCACTCGCCGCCACTGTCGTGCTATGCGGACCGACCGACTGTCACAACGACGGAACGCAGCCGCCGCCGCCGCCATCTCTGCCCTCGGCATTGTAAATGCATCTTGTGTATTAATATTAACATAAAAGTGTAATGATATGTATATATTCGGAATCCTCATTTCATCAGCTTTAATTTGATATGCATTTTGTTTTATGTTTATTGGTCTATGTCGGTAGGAACATCAAGTAATTGAAAAATAAGATATTTCGTAAATTAAACTTGAACACCACTAAAATCGTTATTGTGGCTAAACCTTAAAGGATAGACATATGCTATCGCAGACTTTTTTATAGAACTTTTTGAGAAGAATAATTCCCCCATACATTGTTATCTTGTATTTTGAGTTATTTCAGCAGCGCACGCAATGCAAGCCTCCAAAAAGCTCGTTTTTCTTCCGTCCGTCTGATAACTGTTACGATTACTCTAATAATTTCTTAAGTAGGTACACCTAAATTATACACCTATAGAATCCCTGGAATGTCTTCTTTCCATTATTGAAAACCGCATAGCTATTGATATAGTAGTTTGTGAGATCCTAGGTAACAAACACATTTTGGGCGCCCTTCGCAACTTCATTTTATACTATGTATAGAAGACGTATAAACAAGCAAAAATGCGAAACCTAGTCGACATACCTAAGTTAAAAAAACTTTTTTTACTAAACAGTTTTATCGGAATAGAAGATAAGATACTAAAATGAAGATAATGTATTAAAGTTAAAAAATAAAATTTGGTGGGTTCTAGAACACAGTTTTGACTATAGAAAACTTTTTTTTCCATTTTGTAGGCCACATAATTTAAGGATTGGTTTTTATTGGCACAAAAAAATCATGCAGCTAAGGGTTAATTAAGTAGCATAGGTACCTAACTTATACACCCCACGATTTTATTTTAGCAAATTTCATTTTTTAGCTTTTAGTACATTATCTTCATTTTAGTATCTTCTATTCCGATAAAACTGTTCCCAACCGTTTAACGTAGTTTTTTTTATTAATTTTATTTCAAAATTTTACTTATTAAGGATTTATTTATTTAAGGATGTACCGAGTTGTAACTAGAACTCCAGAACCAAAGCCAAGCTCACCTTCATGCGGTACACCATGCTGACTAACAGACAAGGCGCTGGCAAATCGACAAATGGCGGTATAGTAATCCGACGGATTTATCACATGATTTATCGCTTTGTACTTAACTGAATATTTCAATGAAAATGGTTGCTAAGGACATTTTTTACTAAAATGGCTATAACTTTAGTGTTAATGGGGCTAGAGGGATAAAATTGATATTTTGCGAAGGGACCAACTATAGGCTAACTGATTCACACCTATTTTCCCCCCCAAAGTTGCCGTAACTAGGCTAACTCCACCATGGTCCAGCCATCCTGACGTCAGAATGGCGGGCCACTTGTAAATGCTATTTATTCTCTTTTTACGTAGGTACCAACTATTCTACGATAGGTACCAACTAGTACCACCATGCTGGTACTAACTTTTCGTATAAGGAAACACTGAAAAATGCAACATGGTCCAGCCATCCTGACGCACACGAGGATGGAAGCAAATCCCACTGATGACGGACAGCAGCGTCATCTCATCTGTGCTGAGTAACTTTCTCAGAGTTTCGCTAACATATTTTATATTATGATATACAAGGTCAAATAAAATATTATGTTATTGGCTTCAGCCAGCATTTGCAATGTAAGTGCAAACATTTTTTTTTACTACAGCAACGTCTAAAAAGGCTAGTGCTGCTGCTCTATTATATTTTACATGTGTTATACATATAAACTATAGCTACAAAATGACAGTAATAAAATAAAATTCCAAATAAACGTTTGTATCAATGTTTTATTTTCTTCCGAGAAACAGTTTCGGGTTCCATTTCATATTCGATCTCCACTCGCGGCTTCTTCTTGCTGATTAGTTTCGTAGCCACGTCCTGGAAAGAGGACAGATTTTAATATACGAGTATAAACAACACAATTATCGGGTGACCCAAGACTTAAAAAAGGAGGGTTCCCATTTCGTCAGTTTTTTATGTGTGGAACCTCAAAACTTTTGTCTGGGTGAACCGATTTGGAGATTTCTTTTTTTAAAGCTGGTGCTTCATGTTTGGTTCAGTTCCTACAATCGCATCCATGAGAAAAGCACTAATCTCTCAAATTTGACTGGCTGAAGTCAGTTCTATTTTAATTAAAGTGATTTCATACAAACTTTCACTTTTTTTTAAACGCTAATTCATTTTGTTAGAATAACTTCAAAGACAAAAGAACCGACTTCAACCAGTAAAATATTAAGCCTTTTGTGGTTCTCTTTTTTTTTTTTTTTTTTAATCACTATGAACAAGCGTTTGACCACCATCCTGCCTGATGTTAAGCAGCGATGTGGTCTACGATGGAGCACACTTGTTCATTAGGTACCTATTCACCCCAGTGACTTGAAGACCTTCAGACTGTACTGCGCAGGAAACACAGACTCCGGCAAGTCGTTCCACATCCTGGCGGTACGCACTATGAAAGTGGACGCAAACCGTTTGGTTCGCGTAAATGGCAAATCCACCTGGTATGGATGACGTTTTGCCGTTCTCCTGGTTGTCCTATTGTAAAAACGCGATGGGGGTATTAGGTTATGCAACTCCGTAGCACACTCTCCGAAATGCACCCGATAGAAGACAGATAGGCTCGCAACTTTGCGGCGATGCTCTAGGCTTTGTAGCCGAGAATCAAACAGCCTGTTGTCACCTATGAGCCTTCTAGCACGCCTCTCTATTGCCTCCAGAGCCTCAAGCTGGTATTTGGCTGATCCATCCCAAAGATGAGAGCAGTATTCCATACACGATCGAACTTGTGCTTGATACAGTGTGAGCAACTGTTCCGGTGTGAAATACCGTCGCACCTTCGAGAGGATGCCCAGCTTCTTGGCTGCGCGTTGGGCCGTAGCCTCAATATAGGAGCCAAAGTTGAGGTTGGAGGTTAGCGTCATGCCTAAAAGCTCCAGCCGATTGGCTATAGGCAGGGGTACATCCCGGAAAGTAGGAGCCAGATTGAATGGGCTCCTTTTTGCTGAGAAAAGACACGCCTGGGTCTTAAGCGCATTGAACCTGACCAGATTGGCCTCGCCCCAAGATGCGACTTCACCAAGGGACAGGTTCAAACGCTCAACCAATGCCTCTCTGAGTACCCGGATTTGCGGTCCGCTGGCTCGCGCGTCAGATGTGTAACTCTCCACAACAGTGCTGTCGTCTGCGTACCCATAGATACCGGGTTTCAGCAGATCGTTTATATGCAGCAAGAAAAGTGTTGCAGAGAGAACAGAACCCTGAGGTACCCCGGCATTAATTGCCATTAGATCGGACGAGCAGCCATCTGTGACTACTCGGAGCGATCGTTCCCTCAGGAAATCAGCCAACCATGCGCAGAAACCAACAGGCAGTCCAACGACGGAAGCTTGCCAATCAGACTGTCGTGCCAGACCCTATCAAACGCCTTGGAGATATCCAGGGAGACAGCTAAAGTTTCCCCGTGTTTCTCCAGGTCTCACTCCAGATGTGCGTGACGCATGCAAGAAGGTCCCCAGTGGACCGGTTTCGGCGGAAGCCATATTGCCGGTCAGAGAGGAGGTCGTTGGCTTCAAGATGCGTCAGCAGCTTGCTATTCAGTACACGTTCCATCGTCTTACAGAGGATGGAGGTGACTGAGATAGGTCTGTAGCAGGTAGGGTCAGCACGACTACCTTTTTTGGGTACAGGTTGCACATTGGCAAGCTTCCAAGTGTCTGGTAATTTTCCGGCCTCCAAGGAGAGGCGAAACAGGCGCGTCAAGGCAGGAGTCAATTCAGGCGCACATGTCCTCAGAACAATAGCTGGAATACCATCGCGCAACGCTTTACGTACCTCTTTTTGGCGAATGCGGATTTCGGGCATAGCCGTCACTCCATAGCCAGTCGTAGTTGGAGGTACCGCGTTACCAGCATCCAGACGCGAAGATTCCGCAAATAACGACGCAATTCTCTCGTGCATTTCCATTGTCAACAATGAACCAAATTTGATTTAAAATTTAAGTTTGTGACTACCCTATAGATAAAACTACCTAGATGCCTATTACCCGACTATAACCGCTCAGAAAACTTAAAACCGAGAAATGAATTAGCAATCCCTAATTCCAACCTACAGTAATAATTGTGTACGCATTCAAAAAATATTGTAACACCCTTTCAGGGTTCATGTTTGTTACCTAATTGTTACCAAATATTATATTGAAAACCCTATGTACAACATGCGTGCAATACATGAATAAATACCAAACGAAAACCAACGAAAGC
>SJJU01016509.1:0-12601 GCA_012932125.1 Conopomorpha cramerella
CTCGAAACCGGAGGTCATGTATGAAAAGATGTATGAATGTAGATGAAGCGAAAGGGGTATGTCAGGATCGTGACAAATGGAGATCTGTAGTATCTGCCTATCCCTCTGGGAAACAGGCGTGAAGTGTATGTATGTATGAATGTACTACAATATGTTTCACGTCTATCCGTGTACGTTGGTTATGCCGTATTTCACGAACAAATTACCAAGGGCCTAAGTAAGTTTATACTACACTCTGGTAGTTACAACGCTCGTCATCGTAGTGGCTAACGATGTCAGTGGCGTGCACTGGCTTTTACGACAAGGTAGACAGTAATCCTAAGGATTGACACCTATGTATAGGTAACTTGTCTTTACGAAATATAGGTACCTACCTATCCACTCGCCCACGAAACACAGGACCTTCGTTAGCCTGTGTAGTGAGTACAACAGAAAAAGGATCTAGCAACAACTCTATTATTAGGTTGGGAAGCCAAAATACTAAGGTTTGCAGTGTCTTTTTGCCTATATGGTGTGTATGTGTATGCATTGCATTGCATATGATGTGCATTGCCGATTTCGTTACTTTTATTTCATTGTGGCTCTAAGTAAAACAGCGATGTACATCGTTTGCAGTTACGATGCCAGAGCGATGCAACTACGAGAGTGTAGCAGACTTAGCCCACAGATCCCTAGACCCATGTCAAACATATCGCAATGTGAATGTTTGGCTTGTGGAAACGTAGTAATACTAACATTACCCGCGATTTCTTGAAGCAGTCGATCGTACAATCACTGGACATCGCATAGCTGCGACATTGTTCTGGCAATCCGATATCCTAGTTCAAGCATATAACGCTGCTCGTCGGATAACGACAGCCGACTACAAATGAGCCAATGATTGGCCACCCCCATGCTGCATTTCATTAAGTTGCCAGAGTTATTTTGATGTGCAACGTGGAACATTAGTGAGTTCTGTATGGTCGGTACTTCAAGCATAATCTTTTTTTTATTATTATAAATAGGAAAGAAAAGCACGCATTAATAGGGAAGAAAGCTAAGTGGCGCTTTGTACGCTTGATCCATATGAAAAGTGGATCAATCTGACACATGAACGTTACTACAATTTCGCTTAACCAATCATAGTGTTTTGAGCAAAGCGAAACCGTCGCCATTCGTTCTTGAGTTTTTTTCCGCATTACCATATCTTTCCCGGGAAAAGAGTTGTATGTCATGTCCTGCCATTTCTTTCTATCATTTATCTTGCTTGTATCCATCTTCTCGCATTCTTCCATACCTTCGTGACACGTGAAATAATTGCTGGCGCGGGGAACGACCATTGTTTATTTCATACGACATTGCAAAAAAAATTACAATAAGCCGACTTAATACCGATTCATTCGCCCCACAACGTGAAATAAAAAAGAAAGTGGTAGGTCAGTATCGTAAAAACTATTTTTGGAATATCTTTACTAAATCTTCTTATCTTTACTAAAAATATTCTTCTTAGATTAATACATAAAAACTGAAGAACTAACAGCCCTAACAAAAGTTACAAAATATATTCGAAAAGTAATTTAATGTCCTGCGTATGTTTTTTATAGGTGTGCCAGCCAGAATCCCGTCGCCTCGCGAGCTAGCCGTCCACACGCAATCCATAATGCAGGGTGCGCTCATCAAGAAGAAGTTGGAAGAGCAGAGGGAGAACTTTAGAAGGAGACAGGAAATGCAGCAGCCAAAACAGCATACGCCAATCTCTTTCACTCCTACGTCGGTACGTTGAATCTATTTTTTTTTGTTTTAGACTATTGTGTCTGATATTCACAGATACGGTATGTTTTGTCATTGTACTTGTTGATAAATATTGTAACATTACTGTCAGACTGAAATGTCAATCATAGGCACGACAAACCTAATTAAATGTGTTACTTCTTAACAAGATATGCTTCCTATTATTTAATACTCTCTACAATGAGGCATACTTATTTTCGTCTATGACTTAGACGTCACTACTAGTTTCTGAATCTATCAAGTCAATATCAGTGACACTTTTTTAATATTGATTGAAGTGGTTTCAAAAAGTTTCGGCGAAAGAGGGTTTGATTGATGATCGATATAGAACACCGTAGCGTAATTTTTTGAGTTAATTTACTTACAATTAGGCATCTTTTTAAATTAAGTATTTGTATTTACTGTCCGTAGGTGCTTCGTAAGATGACGGCAGAGAAGGAGGGTGAGGCTCCCAGCCCCAAACAGCAACAGCCGCAGTGGCCGCACAAACCTCAGGGACGACCTATCGTCAAGGTATGTTGTGAATATATCGCGTCGTTGCAGTAAATGAGCGTTATCAGCTGATTGACACTTTAAACGAAGATAATTTGAGTGGACTGGAGTTTCACCAACGTTTTCAATTTGACCTTCTATTATTCCTTGATTAGGCGAATAGCATGTCGTAGTTTTTAGCATTTGTTCCGCATTCGACGTATTCCAGATCTGTCGTACTGCAGTATCGTCGTAACACAGTCCACCAAAAAAAAATACAAATTGTTACTTTTAGTAATTTTATTAAAAAAAATAAAAGCATTGGAACAAAAAACTCAACTTCCCTTTCTGAACAAGTGTGCTCCATCGTAGACCACATCGCTGCTTAACATCTGGCAGAATGGTGATCAAACGCTTGTTCATAGTGATAAAAAAAAAACTCTTCGATAGAACCAAAACACATTGTAACTACATAACTAAATGCATAAAATTAAACAATTAACTTCACATTCACAAAGTCACTTAAAACACAATCTACTATTACGATGTAAACAACAATAGCCGTTACAATAATAGCATCATAGAAAAATGACGTGATATAGTCGAATCTAGAGTAAGACGAGTCTGAATCGCGACGAATGCGGAACAAATCCTTTTTAGACATTTTAACTTCTTCTTGAACTTTGAATGTCAATACACGCTTCGTGAACTGTCTGTACATTTTAATGAAATCTAAGATTTCATTCATCATCCCGATCTGCAACAAAACTGCGTAGACAATGAGTCACAAACTGTTACATTGAAAGCTTATGGTGCCGTCGTAACAAAGAAGAATTGAACTGTGTAGGTACAGTCACTATTATGCATAATTGACGTTGAAATAGTTTACCGTTCCGTCCCTACGTACACCTATAAAGTTTGATTTAAAAGGACGACGACGCAAATTTTATTTATTTATTTAAACACTTTAATGCACAAAAAAGTACACATGGCGGACTAATTTGTAAATTTATATAATGTAAATGTACTAGTTTTACTATAAAGTCGGGTCTTTCTCAGGGTAATCAGAGTGGCGGGCCACCTCCGATGAACTACCCTCAGGCGGAGTATCCTCAACACTACCTTAGTCAACAAGTAAGTTTTATTTTATAATGTTTCATGCAAGAAGTAAATATAAATTTGAATTAAATCAGGTACAAGCCAAGGGGAATGCACAAGCCTATTCTGTTACCTACACTGAGTATCACAGTACGTGGAATATTCTAGAACTCAATTCAACTAAAATTTCTTCGCCAACACGTTGTCTCTTCTTCGTTAATATTATGACGAAATATTGGTCTTTAAATTCACTTTGACATGTTTTCTGTTTGATTTTCAGCAAATGCCGGGAATGAGACAATTCCCACATCAACAACAAAGACAAATGCCACCAAATGTAAGTTTATATGTTGTTTTTCCCTTCCCCTCTTTGTGAACAATAGCTCGGGATTCAAATTATATTAATTTAATTATGTGTAGATGTAACTTGAAGAACATTGTGTGAAAAATATCATGTTACATTCTACAAAAATATGTTTTTGTTTTTAAATATATTTTCCGCCTTAAATAATGAGTAAAAAATCGAAAAATATTTATTTACTTTTCAGTGTTTACTTCTACTCATTTTCTCCTTAAATTTGGTGTTATTTTAAGTACAGAATTATGCATAGAAATCGTCAAATAAGTGGCTCAGTTGAAATACCTGTTTTGATATCCATAATTTGTAACGTAAGCAACGTTACATTATTAAAATGTTTAATGGGAAATTTTCTTTGCCGTTTTTCTGATATTTTTTTTATTTATTTATATATCCATTTATTCACATTTGTCACATAAATACAAGTTACATTAAGAAAAGGAACAGCACTATAAAAAAAACATTAAAAATAACAAATAGATACAAGATAGACTAGTTGGACGTGGCAAATGCAAAAGGGCTCTGATTCAGCATGTGCTGAGAATAATGTGGATACGCACAGCGTTCCCAGCGCTGATCTTACATCAGTACCCGTGAAATTTTCGGAAATTTTACTGTCAAACTTTGTTTGGAAAGTATGATGGTAATTACAGTTCTCCTCCCGAAAATCTGACAGACTAAAGTCAAAGAAAATAATACCCCATTGTCATATTGTACAGATGAACATGAACAACATGGGCCTGAGCGGTCGCACGCCGGCGCCCAACACGCTGCACCAGTTACTCGTACAGTCACACCAGAGATCACTTAATGGTAAGGTTGAAGGACTCTATTTGGAAACGGGCATTTGATTACTCTAGACACGTAATATTAAAATATCTCTAAAATAAAATCATGCTAGGAAACTAACATTTGGACAATGATATTTATTGGTCGTATTACAAGTAGTGCCTTTATGAGATACTAGCTTTCCGCCCGCGGCTTCGCCCCCGTGGACTTCGGTTATATTGCGGTATAATGTACGACTATAAGAAAACTTATCATTCCTACGGAAAAATCTAAGTTTCCCTCGGGAATATATTTTTTTTTTCCGGGACAATAAGTATCCTATTATTTAATCCGGACTTCTAACTTTACGTATGCAAAATTTCAAAGCAATCGATTCAGTAGTTACGGCGTGAAAACGGAACAAATAAACAAACTCACTTTCCGATTTATAATATTAGCAACGATGAAATGTTACACAGTGAATGCTCGTTGTATCTAAATTTGTGTTATGAAAATGACCCAAAAAGGTTTATATTCAGACACAACCATTTGTAATGTATCATTTTAAACGCCCACCGCAGAGCTGGGAGGTTCGTCATCGGGCGGCGGCGACAACCAGTTGTCGCGGTGGTTCTCCCCGGAGCTGCTGGCGCGCGCGTCGGCCGGCAAGCTGCCCACTGTGCCGGTGCCTCACGCCCTGTCGCTCGAGGAGCTGGAGCGACGCGGGCCCCCCGCGCGCACCCCGCACCCGCCCCACGCACCACACCCTCCCCACCCGCACCCGGCCCACGCCTCGCCCGCCGGCGCTGTGCGCAACTGAGACACTAACATACACATACCTACAGATTGTTAGCTTCTACTATATACGTGGCAACGTGTCGTGTTGTTGTTCTATCTCACTCGTTTAGTAAGTCACCAGAGGAGGACAGAAGTACAAAATAACAAGCTGTGAAGTGTACTGCTACAGTTAATAAACTGTACAGATCATTCGTTTTTACAGTATACTTGATATGTTGTCATTTTCTAGTTGTATCTCGCTTTGGTAACTCTCGGCTAGTGGAAGATCTCAAAAGCTGGTCGAATGTTAATATTGACAAACTGATCCAGGTTGATTATAAGTAAACTAGTTGGTGAATTGTTTATGAATACAGCGATTAAACACCAGAGAAGTAAGAAATACAAAATAGCTATGAAATATATTCAAAGAACTCTTGAAATACACTTTACAGTATCGTATTTTGAACTGCAATTCATATCTGGTGGTTACTGAAGGAACGAAAACAGAACTAAAACATTACAAGCTGTCAAATATATCCTAAAAGCTAGCGGACTTTAAGTACAGTTCATTAGATTTTAGAATACCTTGATAGTCAGTTTCTTGAGTTCTGTTCAAGTAACAAGAGGGGGGATAGAAGTAGTAATTCACACGTTGTCAAGTGTATTGTAAAAGCCGATGAACTGTATGTATAAACAACACCAGTCACTTTATAGGTTGTTGAACTTCCAGTTGTTCTACTCTAGTTGCGTTAATTTCGGTTATTTCAAATATTTTTTTTCATCACTAATTTCATAGGTACCTTTTTTGAGAAAAATTTGTTCGTTAGGCTATGTACCTGTCAAAATTTCCACCGTAAAATTCGTGACTATTTCGTTTAGAAAATTACTAGTTGTAATTAGTTTCAGAAAGATTATTATTAAATTCAGCACGTACAAAAGCAGCATAAATATATTTTAGAAATATATAAACTACGTGTTTATCACTCTTATTTTATTTAAATTGTCCACGTGACTTGAATAATTTTACTAGTGTTGAGATACTTCAGTCAATTTTAAACTTAATAAACAGTGTAATTCCAGTGTCGAAATATAAAATCAAATAAGAAAATAACCGAACGGTGTGAACTAGAAGAGACGAATATTATACCTGTTTTACTATTTTGTCTAGTACTTGCAATCCCCATCATTGCATAATAATATTTTTAAATGGTCTTTTAAATGACCAATTGAAACTAGTCTGACCATTGAATTATTGCAAAGTAAACAATTTGACAATGCAATCATATCAGTTGACACTAACTTTTACAATCGGCTGATTTGATGAGTTTATGTTACAATTTCCCTATAGGACAAGGTTTTCTTTTCCCATATGAAAGAGAAAGTGATCCACGAACATAGTAATGTTTTTTAATAACGTCATTTTGCATAAAACAAATGGCTATTTCTCAAAATATTCCATTCGCCAGATCGTTCCACCACACAGTCCAACGGGAACGATCGACTAATCGGACCAGTGGGAAACTGCCCATATGATTGCGTTGTGAAGTTGGTTACAATTCATGAAACCAGGGGTAAGAAACAATAGGAAAGAAAACGCGAAGCTGAATGTAGATGGCGCTTCGTACGCTTTTCCCATATGAACCAATGACAGCGAGTCAATCTGTCACATGTACTTGTAATGACAATAATTTAACCAATCATGCTGTTTTAGGTGAAACGAAATGAGTGCCATTCGTTCATGAGTTTTCTTCCCGATTTATCCCGCTTGGGTTGATTTGTAAAGTACATGTGCAATAGAGTAAAACAGGTTGAAAGCTGGCAGTGTTGTGAGATAGTAGAAATTAGATACCCTACCTAAGTTGTTTAAAAAAAAAATATTCCCAAAAGACTTGAAACTATGGTGGTAAGAATTGTGCGAAGGTATACTGTACCAGTGAGACGGATAGTTTGTGCTATGTGTTTTGAAGAAATTGAGAAAAAAGTGCTATGACTATTATAAATGTGAATCGCCCTTTATGAAAAAATAAAAAAAAAACGACAAGAACAAAATACTTATCGGACTTAACCCTTGTGAGAGACTTGGCGAATAAATTACTACGTAGAATTATACCTAGGGACTTGAATAAATGCATAATATGACAAAATAATATGCCAAGATGAACTTTATAACTGTGTGAAGGTTCAACACAGGTCGTCGCTGCATTCATTCTCTCCGCGTTCAAAGGACTGTTCACGGCATTTTTGTATGTAGAAGATGATGGTTTTTTTTTTTGTAATCATCGCGACCGAGAAAAATACATTTTTTTTAGCATTTTTCGAGTTGCTACACTTTTCGTATATATGTAATATGTATATATTTGAGCTAAATCTTGGTACGTTTTTTTTTTTAACAAGAACACGGTGTACAAAAGAAAAGTATTTGTGACTACACTAGCGCCATATTTTGTGTTCAAATCCATTTAAAATACAGTTTGGTCGATCGAAGGCTTACGGTGTGAGAGGTATTTGGAATATTATTTGTATTATATAACATATATTTAGGCCTTATGTGTTTAGAAATCATAGTTTGTCAGTAGTTTTGTCAGTCCTCTATATGTATATTTGGTTTGTTGTCGAACGTATTTTGTACTAATTAGTTGACCTGTTTGACTATTAGTTATAGTTAGAGAGTTTCCAAATACTTCTCAATTCCTTGTGTGTTTTATTTGTTTATTTTACAATATTTTATGTGAATATCTTAAGCTCCCAAAAAAATGAATTCTTACCTTTTTTTTTCTGTACAAAATTTGGGTTGTATATAAAAATCTGTTTTCTGTTCTGACAGATATTAGTGTTTTTTGCCTTTGTGATGCCAACTGTACGGTTAATTGACTTATACATGTGGATAAACTCTATTGACGCTTATTATCTGTATTTGTTGCACAGATCATTATTTTCTGGAGCCAATGACTTGACAATCTCCCTTCAGTATTTCACACAGAATTATCTATGTACGTATATAATACTTTAGTAGTCATTGTGTTTGTTATCTCAGACCAAATACAAATGGAGTTGCATTTGGGACCTTATGTCTATGACTACTAAATTGCAATATCGCTCGGCTCGAAATTTAAAAACAGAGGGAGAAAGAGAGAGTTTGAAAGAATAAAAAACTCGACAGAATTTAAGGCCTCTGTCTTTCTAAGTGTAAATTAGCACCAATGTTGCCTTTTTTCCCCTGAGGAAATCTAAAATTGATAACAGCAGGATTATTATATGTTTTTTACCCACATACGTCACAAATTGACGAACAAATTACGATCAGGATAATGGAAGTGCATATCGGCATCTCTTTCCCGCGCCCCCACCAAGTATTAAACAGTCCCTTTTCCTCAGCAAGAGAAGTGGCGTACGCTCTATTTGTATTTGGTTTGAGATTTGTCATAGAATAGTTTTTTTTTATATAAATTGGCTGAAAACTGATCTCGTTGGGTTGAGTGGGCGTAAAATAATACGTTTATAAACGATCTTGCAACTACGAAAATGTGAAATTAATGTTGTTGTGAAACTTGGCGATAATATTGTCATTCGGACTGTCAAAGTGTTTGTCAGTCTGTCAATACAGGCTGCGGGAACCGTTCGAAGAATGCTCAGAATTGTTAATGTTTATATATAAAAAGTAGGCTCTTCATTTCATTATATTTATTTGAAACTGTACATTTTTTGTTTTTTTACACCACGACGCGAGAGCGCTCGGGAGCCCAAGTACTATTTAAGTTATATTATTTGTCAAGTGGTATTGTTTTATCTTAAAACCGTTCTTTTAGTAAAATTCATGCTGTCCGTTTTAGACAACGCCGGCGTCACTTACTCAAAGGCACGGGCAGACCTTAGCTTAACCCGAGAGATAACTTGATAGTCTGTATATAATTTTTGGGTTTATCTTTAGTCATCGTCTAACATCGTAAACCCTTTGTATAGCTCTACAAGGATCTGTTGGCAAAGAGGGACAAAGAAATTGACGCTAGCTAAAAAAAAATTCGTCCATACCAAATGTTTCCAAGGCAGATTATAGAGACTATGTTTTAAAAAAGTTAAAAAAAAGCAGAAAAATATCATCTGATAACTGAAATTTTGAGGAATTGTTTATGTTGGTGAACTGTAAAGTATCAATACGGATTTTACACTCTCAGTTTCCCCAGTAATGGGGAATTTCCTACTGTCATACTTTCCAAACAAAGTTTGACAGTAATGTCCCGAAAATCTGTCAGAAAAACGTCAAATAACATTCCCCATTACTGGAGAGACTGAGAGTAAAACGTATTGATACTTTACAATTCATAAACAATTCCTCAAAATTTCAGTTATCAGATGATATTTTTATGCTTTTTTTTAAACTTTTTAAAACATAGTTTCTATATTCTGCCTTGGAAACATTTGGTATGGATGATTTTTTTTTTCATTTCCCCGCATTGTCGGTATAGTAAAAGTTGTACATATTGACGAGCCCAGCAACTTTTCTAAGACCATTGCTCGGGGTCCTTTTACACGCAGTAATTATTATCAATGAACCCGAATTCTTGCTATTATACTTAAACATTATGATATCTGAGTTTAAACATTGTTATTAACATAGGTTTGGTTCTTTGTCAGAGAAAGATATTAGACAATGGACATCGTAATGTCATTGTGAATAACAATTATTGTGGAGTACTTGACGTTTACGCGGTAGACATTCATTAAAAAATCTACGTTTTTTGTCTTTATTTTATTAACAACTTACCATTGCCGTGAATTAACAGAAAATTATAACAAATCGACGAACGCCTAGAGCAGCCTCCTGGCAAGGACCAATTTCATACAAACCTTTGATATACAGAGGGACCGGTAATAGGTGTCATTCCTCAGACGTGAAAGGGGCATGTTTAGGGGGCACAATCTCCGTAAATAAATAAGACGTTATTAATAAAAAGTTTGACTAGTCTAAACCGAAATCGCTGTACCGCGCCTTAGGTATTGCGCGGGGAGGTGGGGAGAGAGCTTTGATAGTCTGACCGCAACTGCGTCTTAGTGCAGGAGTACACGGCTATGCGACGCGTCACAGTTCTGTAGTCATTTTATGCAAATTTTGCGATGCCGCCGCGACGACGGTACGCGCCGCGAGCTCTTGCACTTAGATATTGCGCGCGGGGAGGTGGAGTGGGGAAACCATTGCCGCCACCGCGCCGTGGGCGTTGACAATTTGTTTCATCTGCGATATAGCGGTTGGGGTCAGACTAGAACAGGACTTCTTCGACCTCGCCTTCTCGCTCTTCGAATTGCGTAGTGAGGGTCTCAAAATCTGGTCAAATGTACGCAAAATAGTGACATTCAACAGTATTTTAAAATGTTACGGGAATTCCTCCCTGCCTTTTCAGTAGAACAGGCAGTTTGCACTGTCTTGAAAATGTGGTGTCTCTCTCTGTGGAGAATTTATTGGAACGAATGGATATTTGAATGAACTGACTTCTTTTTGCCTATGGTTGTGTTTTGTAATGCATTTTTTTTTTCATACATCATTTTGCGAGCAGTACCTTCAAGAGGATTTTCGGTTTTAATAACTTTATTTATTACACACTACATTCTTTTTCTTATTACAAAACGGCAATTTAAGTTGTGTCTTTTGAAAATTGTATCGTGGAATTTTCATGTGGGTGTCGATTGACATTATTGTGTGTGTAATTTTTTTTTTAATTCCTTGATATGTAATATTTTTTTAAAAAGTTTTTGTAGTCTTATTCAGATCCAGATGTTGGACTAATTGTTTTGTTGTCATACTTAATAGTTAGATGATAGTTTTTTACCCTGTAGTCAATTATTATTTGTAAGAAAGACCCTGTATTGTATTGTACCAGTCTTTCTTTATTTTTTACCGTCCATTTCACCATTTTGGCTCAAAAAAATAGAAATATACATTAATTAGACCACTCTGTGCAAATAGTTAACTAAAAAGTTTTAGATCAATATGAATAACACATTTTTTACTTTGTACCTAATGTCCTATATTACTTGGTAATTACTAGCGAACTGTTACGAATTTTGGGTGTTAGTTACTATAGGCCTGATCATGGTTTTAGTAAATTACCTAATTGCTGTTACCGTTCATTATAATAAGAAAATAGGTATTATTGGCTGTTTTATGTCTTTGTAAATACGGGAGTAAAAAAATAATGTGAAATGATTTTTTTTTCGTATTGCTCCCGTTTTTCAAGACACTTGTCGATGCCATGTAGTTGATACCTAATGAAATTGTTGGAGTAATTCCAGTCCTTGTGAAGAGTGAGTTAGAGTTGGTTTTCCATTGAACGGAATATAAATTCAGACGGTTTTGTGCAGGACGTGCTTACGTTTGCTAACACGAAAATGTCTCCTGTAAGCTTTAAATTATGAAATTAAAGAAAATTTAAAGTTTGTGCATCGTTTCATTCGAAGTGTTCTAGGTACCTATACAGGGTGGCGGTTGGTCAGTATGGAAAGTCTGAAACTATAACGCATAATATGACGATTTGTTCTTAGGAACCATGTCACCTATTTTTATAAGAAGAAAAACTTCATTCATACATTTAAAAAATAACCTGTACTCAGCACCGGAATTGAACCCGGTTGTTTTGAGAGACAAAAAACTGACACAATTTCTATTTAGAGATCGATTCCATAGGTCATAAGAATTAAATGTTTATATGAAACATAATGTCTAAAGTTAAGACAATGCATTGTTTTCGCATACTTTCATTTATTTTATTAGGTGTTGGAAGTGGCAACTGTTTTTTTAATACAATATTAGAACTTTTTTTAATGGAAGTATGATCTTGTTATTAAAATGGATGACATGGTTCCTAAGAACATAACTTCTTATGTCTTATAGTTTCATACTTTCCCATACTGACCGATTTGAATGAGCCACCCTGTATAGTGAATATAATATTAGTATAGATAAGAAGACTAAAACAGGTATCTACACCATGTGCTTATGTAGGTACCAAGTTTCCTATGCTGTGAGGTCGACTAATATTACAAGTCCGCCTTTTGTACATTTATTGAAATAAAGTACATATAAACATAAATAGATAAATGAATGAACCAAACAAAGAAAAAAACGCCGCGGTCAAGCTAAATAAAAAAATAAATCCGTTTAAAAAGAGGACCATCAAAAGGTTTTCTTGTCCATCTATAGTTGCTGAAGTATTTATCTCAGGGTTAATGTCCTGTATTTCTACTATTTCAATTCATCCCCTATATATTGTCCAAAACATCAAATATGTTGGTTGAGCTCAGAAATAAGACTAGTGGACTGTATAGGTGATAGGTGTTGTATTCTTTCGAGAAGATTATAATTGGCTT
>SJJU01016510.1:0-16328 GCA_012932125.1 Conopomorpha cramerella
TACACTTTGTATTTGTCTACCTTTCTACCCTTTTTGGGATTAAAGGTACCCAGGCGTAGCATGACTTCTACAATTTATGTTATTTACAAGTTTATAATGTTTAAACCACTCGTTTTTCAGAAATGTATAAATTGTAAAATGACATGATGTCTAAATACGTGTTTGCACAATTACTATAAGTATATTAAATTATTTATTTCGGTGGTTGTTCTCTTTGTAGTTTCATCATTAGGTTCTTTCTAATTTAGGAATACTTCTGTTAGTGTTATTAACTATTTTACGAGAGCTACGATGCATTTTATTTTTTTATTTGGAATTCATTGTTATGGCTGCCATGAAAATGTTTTATTCAGTTTTTACGATTGCAGTCAAGGGTCATCATTCTGTTACGATTTGGCTGTAAATTTTGGACCTAAAACATTCAAGTCATTCTGTGTGAAGAAAGTGGTACCGTTTTTATTATTTCCTTATCTTGGACATGTTATTTCGCTGTGTAACAGAGCACGCTTTAAGATGTCTTCGGAGTGCTACATTTTTGTGACAATTTTATTTACATAATTTGTCGCTACTTTATTATTACAGTGTAATATAATGCCTGTTAACAGTCTGTCTGTTTTTTTATTTCAGTACTATATAATTTTATCCATTGGCAAAAAAACAAAATAGATCTAGCAGAATATTTACCAAATTGAATTGGCGCATATCAATCTACAAGATAAACAGTGCAACATATCACTAAGTCAGTTTGAAACAAAGAAAACTTTGACAGCCAAAATGATAGCGATCCTTCGTTGTGATAAACTTTAACTTTTTTTTGCCCGAAGCCCACACTCGGAGCGATATTTCTTTTCAACTTTAGAAGCAGGAAAATGTTCTCTTTTTCATATACAATGCGGTCGATTCGGTAGCGTTATGTTTTCATGTGCGTAAACATAGTTTTAATGTAAACGACAAGAGCATTATACTTTACGACAGTTGATATAAAGACGGTTTTCCTTGTAGCAAGTCAATTTTATTCTCTTAAACGATCTAGTTGTTCGTGCCATGTACCACATTCCGTAATCTACAATATTTCAAAACATGAATATCAATTTCTTCTGTAAGATTTAGACGACGACGAAACTAAATTGTTTATTTTACATTTGAGGCCGTCAGCGCTTAAATAAATATAAGTATTTCACAGTAAATGGTAAGGGCTTAAGTAATTTGTAAATTTACTAAAAACGTGTTAAAATAAATACATTCATGTTAAAGAATACATAATTTGAAGTACAAAAAATAAACATTTGGATAATAATAAGCTTCCATAAAATATGTACACACATAAGTCAAAATCATTATTTTAAAAATTCTATATCTCCATAATGATTGGTCTAGAGTTAGGCCACTTTAGCGCTGACGACCTCATTTGTGGTGCAGGTACAAAAAAATGTACAAATGAAACATAGTTAATACACACACACACATGTATTTCACACGGGATAATAATATTTTTTTCAAACATGTACTGTTCCTACTTTGTATTTCCCCATTTTTTGAAGCACAAAAAATACACCAACTCGGCGATAGAGAGCAAAGAGCCACCGAAGTAAAGGCCGAAGCAGTTGCCCATCGCTACTACCAGGTCAAGCGTTGTACGAGCCACTTGTCTAGTAATCCTCTCGTAGGGGCGATGGCCCATGGTGAGCCTCAACACTCCGCCAGGCCGTTCCAGAGAAGGCTCTACCAACTTTTTCGACACCACATTATAATCCGGCTCAGTGCACGAAGGCAAGCACTGACACTCCAACCCGACGTCCATGCCAGGAACACGAAGTTTCCTTAGCATATCGTAGTTGTTAGTAAGACATTTCAAACCTTCCAAATCGCAATATAAGCCCGAGTATATTTTAGGTGACAAATGGTTAGTGCAGTTGCATAGTCTTATCTGGGCTTCTATGCGGCACTGTGTGATACACACTGAATAGCTATAGGTTTTGTAAGCTGGAATATTCGGTGGTACTTCGTCCGGAAATCGGCACTGGCGTACTTCTGGCGCTATCATAGATACTTCGGGTTCGTTAATTGTGTCGGTAACTGAAAATATAACAGTTGCCTCAGAACCGAATACTACAGTCATCCTGCGATCGTATTCCAAATTCCAAAACGGTATATCGTCAGACGAATGTAAGAAGGCTTCGTAATCCTGAGAAAGAACAATTTCTACGTACTCCAATTGGCCTGTGTTGAACGTCGAATCCCTGGGTATTGTATTCTTATTGTTCATGGAATAGCATATCCCGTATTCCGTTTGTAAAGGCTTAAAGTGTTCGCAGCAGTCGACCCGCTTGTCGTTGAAGGAGCAACTTTGGAATAAATTATCACACGGAGTCCGTAGCATTGCTACTATTTTGCTGTAATTCTTCGGACAGGTTTGGTTCTCGCAACTCAGTAAACAACTTATGCATGTTCCAGTAAAGAATGCTATTTCTCCTGTATACCTTTCGATGTCGCCGGGAATAACGTCTTGTTCGTAGAAATATTTGGAAACGTGGCCGATTCTTTCAACGTTGGGGAGTTCGCAAACTGTTATCGATGGAAAACTTGTGTTCCAGTGCAAATAATCGGTTCTAGTTGTAAATCGTATGACGCTCTCTTTGTAGTGGTTATGGTATCTCCGAACCGTCAAGACAGCGGCTATCCAAACGTCAATGTAAATGAAAAAGTATATTAACCTCCAGATAAAATACACATCTTTGCGTACAAGAAACTGCGGTCCGTGGACTGTGAGATTAGAACATGTATGTTTTATGCGTCGACAAAATATTTTCAAATGCTTCTTAACTTTTTTTATTGTGGATATGTCCATTTTGAACATCAATCTGAGCCCAAATGGACAGGCAACCAAAATTGTCCATTAATGTGAACGATCAGACATAATTGTCTGACATTAAGGTATCGTAATGTACGTAGATTTTATTCGTTTATCGCAGGATATAGTAGACACGTAAAATGTTTTAACGTTATTCCTTTGCAATAAGGTCGTTTATGCTAACTAAAAGCAAACATATGGACTGCTTAAAGTAGATAGAAAAGTCTGATATGTTTGAGGGGAAAGTATTGTACATATGTATGTAAATTGAACAAGCTTTCATCATTCGGTGTGTTGAATAAAAAAGAAAGCTTTTACCCGTAAAAGGTTAAGTCCATTAAACAAAATTAAAATTTCGTGTGACTTTACCGAGTACCTACGTATTGTTGTATAGCTACCAAGTAGGTTTTTTATTCCATGCCAGGATTTTTGTTTATAATATATATTTTTTGCTTCATACTTTTTTGTTTTCAAATATTCAAATTGCAATATCTCTGTCTCTGTTATATTATGCTAATCATGTTTTATTGTGAATTTTTGATGGGTAAAAAAGTACGGTAAGGATTCAAATGTTATGTTTCGAACATTATATGTGATTCCACACGGAGAATATGATGGATGGTGATAGTTGAATGACGAAAGAATCGAGAAAAAAACGAAAGGTCGAGGAGAAAGACATGATATGTTATGCCATATTATGGCAAAGCTGTTATACATACATTGATAACTGTAGTCTTTTCTTACGCTACCTCTGTTAACTTTCAACTCAATACGTAAAGTGAATAGTGAAAGTGAATACTCAGTATGTTGTTGTTGCAAACCTTTCCGATTATGAGGGCGCGATAAATCTGTGAGACATATTGTCAGTGCAATCCGGGATTTTCCCACCCACTTTCCCACCACTGTGATTCCTGTTAGGGCCAGGATCTACAGCGGCATCCAGAATAGACAAGAGCTCTATCATTGACGACTGGGCTAGATCCCGGGAGGCCTAGCCTTCTGTCTTGGATCCCACATAGTTATTAAACTAAAGACGGTATAGAAATAAGAAGAAAAAATATATATATGCGCTGCATTGCAATGCATAGTACATATGATTTTTTTTGGTCAGTGCAAGCACGGTCTTCGGTTTATCTGCGTATGTTATATCGGGAATAGTAACAATGATACCTGGTACTTTTATTGTAGGAACTAGAAAATGTCTGTAAGGCACGCAAGTCAAAAGGAGCCGTAGTTTATTTGTAGTCTGTTTGACAGTAGACAATGAGGACCGACGGGGGTGTTGCACCCCGCACACCGGCCATTTGTGAGTGTATGTACTGGTAGTGCAATTAATGCGGGGTCGGGTTTTAGAAAAAGAAGGAGGTTCCCAATTCGATGGTATTTTTTTGTGTTTGTTACCTCAAAACTTTTGACTGGGTGAACTGAATTGGACGATACTTTTTTATTTAAAGCTGGTGCGTCAATATTAATTGAAACATATTGTTGCTTTAACATCGTTACTTGAGTAGATGATAGATATGTATGTTATGTTTCATAGGAGTTTCAGAATACGGCTCCTTTACATCAAGTAGGTTTTATTTCTTCCGTAAGCACGTGAGATTAATTAATATTTAATCATAATATCTAAGTTTACGAGTCACGGTTTTATCTCGTTAAAGATTAAGGACATGTAACAGCTACAATTGAATATAAAATATGAACCATTTCTTGCGAGTTCTTACCTCCACGGCAAAGCCCTTTTCCAAGCTAGGTTTTGTTTCATAATTTATTCTATGTATCACTGTAAGATTGAAGCGGTAAATAAACAAAATTTGTATCACCACGCGATAGGAGTGTCGAGTGGTGAAACTTAACAAACTTAATTTAATTTAAACTAAGTCCGGATCATTATAATGATATTTTTTACTCAGCAATTTATAGCGATTTCAACGTATTTCATCGTCTTTTATCGATAAAAGTGTGCTAACATCAGGCTGGTTGGTGATCAAACGCTTGTTCTTTGTGTGAAAAAATAACCTTTTTATTTTGTTATAAATGTTTAGTATAGTTACCATAAAGTTTGTTGTAAATGTCGGATAAAAAGGATACGTTAAACAAATTTAAAATGCCTCAGTCACAAAATTAACTATACTGTTGATCGCTAGAAAAAGTTGGTCTGGGTCATGACCTCGATGTCAGCCTGAATTGTCATAATTTTTTTGCAAAAAGAAAATATAAATAAAATGGCAAAACGTAACACATATTTTTCTTGTAATTTGCACATCTTTCACAGGATTAGGACCGGTATCACTTTCCCTTGATGAGCAATATTAAAAAAAAAAATTAAGTATAGCGGTAATGTTCACTTCAGGCTGGTTTTACAAAGGCTTTTAATTTCCGGCTCATTCTGATATACGAGGTACTCTTTCATCGTAAGATCTCCTTTCCTCCTCTCTGCTTGCAAAACATAATTATTTCTTCCTTGTCAAAAGGTAAGAGTTCCGACTTGAACGTAATTTGGCCTTTATTTATTCATGGAGGTGAGTACAGTCACATCGTAATATGGAAACGTATTAAATCACTAGAACGGAGATCCTATTTGTATCAGATTTTCAAAGGAATGAATGACCAAAGAGATCATGGAAATTTCGAAATTACTTTTAAAGCGAAATTCAGTATTTGGAAACAATTCAAAGATTTTTCTTTTAACAGTAATTATTTGACAGTAACTTTCTGCCTTTGAACCGAGTCGTCGTGTTGCCGTGGTCTTTGTCTAAATGTAAGAAGATTCGATACATTCAGTATATTATTTTTATTTCCAATGAATTTATTCTCATGTTACTTATTGAGGGTTAAAAAGGTCATGGTATTTCTGTCTTATTGAAATGTGTTTGGTGTTTTTTTTTAATATAACCTACTAGTGGACTCGTCTTAACTATTAATAAGAATATAAAATTAGTATAACGTCCAGGGTGGCCTGTGCCCACCAATTGATGTCACGAAATATAAATTATCCTATCTCTCAAATTGGACGAAATTACATATAAATGTCAACTTTTGTGAATATCGGTAGCCTTGGTGAAGAGTTCATTGGGAACAAACATCATGACACTGGATTTTTATATATTAAGATTAAGATATACCTTTAGGCTGCATTTTGTATAGTCATCCATCGCTTTTGATGGTCAATTAATTCAGAACGAATCTATGCTAATATGAAAGGCATTCTAAATGAGGCCTTAGACAAAAAAAACTACGTTTTTATACAATTAGGCGTGTAAATTTTACAGAGAGGTATTTCAGAATCAGTCACTTTAATGGGGAATTTTCGGGGCCCCTGTTTCTCTGAGTTATGACAGATGGCGCTACTTGTATTCGGGGGACCAATGTCAACGAAATTACTAACTTCAAGCAGTCCGTATTGAAGGCGACAGTAAAACTTTTTATTGTTTGTCTACATGTTAAAAAAGTGTCTGAAGTCTAAATAACTCACCCAAATAATAAGAAACGCGCTAAAATATAACTGACAGAAGTCCCCCTGGATATCTACTAGCGATATCTAGATATGAAACTTTTGGAGTTTGAAAATTCCCCATTCTCAAGGAGCGTCTGGTTATCAGGTAAATAATAAACTCAACAAATATGTACACTGGATAACGAATCAATATCACAACGTGGGTTTTTTTCTGCAACAGTTGCTATTTTCCGGCAAAAAGAGAGTAGAGGGGTGCTTTCGTTGGAAGCCCCGTAACATGAAAGATTTTTTTGAATGTCAAAGTCCTGCCAACAGCGCAACTGGAAAAAATGTAGGTACGAATTTCATTTTGTTTGAAGTTTTCACCTGAACGACCAGTTACCTTGTGTGCTTCCAGTCAACTCTTCTAAAAGCTGGAAAAAGAGTAGGTATAGGTATTTCTGGTAGTCAGTTTTTTCGGGTTATTTGGCTATAGGCTTTTCCGCATGAATTGAACACCTAGTATAATAAACAGAGATAATTATACGATTTCGTATATTTAACGACGGTATGTACCTCTCGTGAACCTTTGTAATAACTATCACTGATTAAATATAGAATCGTAAAGCCCACAAATATTTCAGATAAAACAAAAATTATGCTATGTACCTGCCCAAAGACTACACTTGTGCTAACTATGTTTTTTACAATAGCTATTTTATCCCGCATTATAGACGAGGCCTCGCGAGGATAAGTGCATTATAAAGTTAATACACACATCAAAAGTGTCTAGGGATCAAGTACATTTTAGAAGATTGCAATCAAGGATGTATTTTACAAGAACTGAATTCATTCATAATTTATTCAAAATGTGGTGATAAGTCATTGATACAGGCATGGGGAATTAGGTAGGAGACCAATCCAAAAGATTAGATTTGATTTAAATGATTTTTAGACCTAAAATGTTCTTGATCCCGAGACACTTTTGATGTGTGTAGTTTTGTTTATTAGCAATCCGGTTAAAGAAAACCTTTTGCTGAAATGCCGTCAATGACAGAAACAAAAATACTATCGAACCTTTGATGATATAATAGGCATGACTCCTATGTTAAGTAAAATATTAAAACTAGATAACAAAACAAAAATAAAATCTTACGATTGACATCTCTATTACTAGAGCAATAGAGACTGAAATAACATTCAATGCCTCTGGCTATGCCTCTCACTTTTCCCTCTTTATTGGAACTTTTACCCCCAGTCAATTTCCGCGAGTGCTTTACTCTAAGTGACAATATAAAGCGTACAAATTTACGCTATAAGTAGATAGGAGGTTTTTTTGCTGCCTATTCTATTGAATGGCGACGTAACATTCTAGAAATAATACAAGTAGTAATTTATAAGTGTCTTAATGCATTATTGGTATCTATGTTTGTAGCGTATGACCAGAATGGACACTGCTTTATTTAAGCAGCGCAAACTACATTAATTACTATGTCCAGAATAACAATTCGAGTGTGTTGCATTAATACTTCTTTTCCCCACAGCTTTTTTATACGTTTTTCTTTCTATTAACCAATTTGTTCTAAATCTACACTTTCGGTTCACCTCATTTGATTGAAGTATGAAAACGAATACCTATATTTTTTTTATTGTACAGTGCAGTGAAGGTATTAAGATTAGTGTCAAGTAATACTTGGTAAAGAAAGCTAACTACAAAGCACGACTGTACATAGTGTTTGCGCAAAATTTTCGGAAGGTTTTCGTGGGCAAATGATGAGCTACACTATAAGATGTTTGCAAGCTGTCTGGAGGAAAATCTCTAAACCTGGCTTAACGATGGATTCTGAGAAGCTGTGTGTATGTAACAGGGAAACGCTCAAAAGAAACTACAAAATAGCGTACCTTAACCATAAACCCTTTTTCAAACGAGGGACGAATATTAAACCAATGTTTGGAAAACAAGCTATTTTTCTGGTTCAACTATTTTGCTTTTCTGGGAAAACCGTGTTTTGTATCCACGTTATTATTTATCTATTACATCTAAACATTATAATGTCTGCCTTTGACGATTAACATTGTCATTTATTGTCACGAAATGTTTACTCGAAAATTTTATTTACTGATCAGAAGTCTCGGCAGAAGGACATACATCGACCAGATTGGTGATGTCAGCAAAGTGAAAAGTACTCGAAACCGGAGATCATGTATGAACATGGTACATGATACGAAAGGGGTATGTTAACACCGTGACATATGGTGGTCACGGGAAACCTCTGGGAGACAGGCGTGAAGTGTATGTATGTAGCTGTTGCGTGCACAGGCTTTTACGACAATGTTGGCAGTAATCCCCAAGGATTGAGACCTATGTATAGGTAACTTGTCTTTACGAAATAAAGGTGCCTATCTACTCACACACAAAACACAGGACCTTCGATAGCCTATGTCGTGAGTACAACAAAAGAAGATCTAGCAATAACTCTATTATTAGGTCGGGAAGTCAATATACTAAGGTAGGCAGTGTCTTTTGGCCTATATGCTGTGCACGCCACTGGTATGTAGATATCTACAGAAAATAATACAAGACCAAAAATTTCCACCACCTTGTGTTTCCATTGGTGAGATAAAATAGTACGGCCACTCAGCTGCCTATATACATCGTAAACCTCTTCTATTGCAAAAGTACCCAGCTTTACGTAAGATACACACTACAGGATCTACTCACTTCCTATACAAGTGTTGTACTATTTGTCCGTTGTTCGATTTTTTTTTCCTCACAAGGTATATTATGCCCACTATATTATTATCCTTTATAAGAGTTCCATGTAAATGTATGTATAGAATGAATAAAATCGTTCATACAAGACTCGGGAGCTGATAAGGGTGAAACAAGTTTCTTGTTTTGAAAGCTCTATCTAGTGGGCGTGTAGTGAGCTTGTACATTAGATATCGTAGGAAAGAAAGTTCCTTCAGTCCTGTTTTGTAAATTCTGTTACTACAGAACCTAAAATGTGGAAAAACGACACAGTTACGAAGCCATCACAGTACATTAATATATTACTTATTATGCTATCTAGGACGGACGTGATTGCCGCCTTATCTGTAATGAAAATCTTAGCCAAGAATTGCAAGCGGACTCATCTGTCTGTCACAATTTGGTAGGTCTTCATCACATTCACTATACCTCGCTGCGCGTGCTCCGGACTGCGCTCTGTGCCTCATCACGGTACCGCCATATAACACGAGTATTCCACCAAAATATATAATCAATATTTTATAAATGTTTAGAGAACAAGCATTTGACCACGATGGAGCACACTTATTCATTAGGTACCTATATACCGGTGACTTGTAAACCTTAAGACTAGACTGCGTAGGAAACACAGACTCCAGCAATGATTACGTACTGATTGTAGGTACATATAGCATGATGTTATATTTCTACGGTATTTACGTTAAGGTACAAAAGGGGATTAAGGATAAATATTCGGAGACAAACGTTGGAGCAAAGCTTTCCAAATTCAGGAAAAACACACAAAAATACCCTCGCGAAGACGTTCTATCTTGGATCTACAAATTAAATATTTTAAGCCCCTTTTCTAAAGCACCCAATGTTTTCGAGCGTGACATTTTTATCCTTCTGTACCTATTCAATTTTTGCCATTTCATTCTCATTTACTATTTATTCGCAAGTAATTCAATTTCCTTACCATCTGGTGCGTATTTCAAAAGTTAAACTTACAAAAAAACGGGCGGGAAAAACAGTAATTTGGAGGAAGACTTACCGTAGGTCAATTATTAAGAAGTAATAATGTTAAAGGTATCGGGTACAAAAGGCTAGCCCGGAGGAGTCTCTGTCTTTTATTTTATTACATCATAAAATAGAAAACAAAGATTCCATTTTTAGTCACTGCGCAGAAAGTCGGAAAACAATAGAAAACAAGACTTTGATTAGTTCCACAAAATTACATGTAAAAACTAAATAAACATGTACACGAACTGGCGTTAACTTTAAAAAGATATATGCTTCTCATAAACGGATTCGAGCTCACAATTTTCTATTGCAACTAATACAGTTTCCTTAAAAAAATATACAGTTTCCTCTTAATTAAGCTTGTGTGTAAAACTGTACCTAACCCACTCCGTCAGTAACACAAAGTTCCACTCTGTTCGAAATTAACTGAATAGAGGATATCAAGATGAAGTCTTGTCAGATGTTAAGGCGGTATATTGAAATTCTCTGCCGTTTGGTGTAATTAAACTTTGCCGATGCTCTGCATCTGTATCTGGGACTGCAACTGTCTACACTAATTATAGATACGATATGCGAGATGTCTCACGAACAGCAGATAGTACTATTTGTTTGATTAAATTATTAATTAAAAATGGCTCGCATCCAACTGAAATAACTACGCAATATTGAGAACTTGCGGAGATGAATATTAATAGGGAGAGGAAACGTTCGATTGCTTTTTGAAGTTTATTGATTAATACCAGTGCAGTGCGGTGGCATAGTGGCCAAGGAAAAAAATATTTAGCTAACAATTCATAATTTTAATTTATAATAGTACTATATTATGACTGCTTATAACTTAGTATACCACGCGGAATATTTGGTGCTAGCTGGTGGCCAAGCACGGAACATTTTTGTCTATTGCTACACAGTGTCCTTCGAGGCTCACAAATTGCCGAAAACAACTTCGGCCTCGGAAAATTGGGGCCATCAATTATTAATAAAATTTACATCTCTAATTCCTAAATCATAATAGATAAGTTCTCAGATTCGAGGCAACATGGACGTGAAGCCCATGGCTATGTATTTAAATTTAAATTGGTTCCTATTTGTTCCAAAGCTGAGCAATATGGCGAACAAAGGCCACTATAAATGTATAAGTATATTTAGGTACATGTTGACCCAAATATCGACAGGGATTCTAGTGAAAGCTGGAGGATTAATTTCCATTGATTCATCGTGTACACCTCCTACCACGTTTGCACACAATACCTGCAATATTTGATCAGCAGAGGCAGTCATAGTTGATATATTAATAGAACGGTTACACGATATAACGTCGAAGCTCGTTAAAGTGGAATTATTGAAATAATCCAAGTGTGATTACAAGATTTAATCTTATTGAGATTTTTAACTCGAAAATATGCTTAATCGGCATCTTAAATTAGGTATTAAGATTCTACACATATTATTCTTATAAGTGTATCAAAAATAATAATTTTAAACGCAGTGTCAATACAAAATTGAATTTTAATCTTACCAGTCTTAACGAGTTTGAAGGTGACATTTTGTTGGTTCTTGAGCTCTTCATTATGCATAGGATGTGTGAGCTCCTTCAGGACCATCTCCAAGGAGTCCTGCTGTTGCTGCATCCTGCTAACGCCTTGGCGTGGCGTCGACGCCTCCCGCGCCCGACCCGACAGCTTGCGGAAGAAGCTTACTTTCTTCTGTCTCGAATTTGATCCTGGCCAAAGTAAATCACCATCAATAATCACAAAATCGTGAGATGTATACAAATGCAAAAACAAACTTCGTTAGAATAAAAACAAACACCATGGATCGGTTATGGAACTCGTTGAACACCATGCTGAAACACGCAGTCGATTAGTAATCATCCATTAACCAACTCAACCATTTAAAAACCTTCATCAGATGACTGCCGCGGCGGAAGCGGGGAAGACGTCCTCGACAGGGCCGGAGAAGGGGTAGGTTCGGACAAAGGTCTGGGAGGTAACAAACTGAGGGAGGACGTAGAAGGTGATGAGAAATGAGCAGCAGACACATCTGACCGTCGGTCTGGCTCCGGAGTATTAACTCTGATGTGCGCTCCAAATTGTGGAGAGTTTGCAACTTCGAACAGGGCATCGAAGTCTCTATCGAAAATATTCTTCCGTGAGAACGCCGGTGTTGGCAGCGGTGCCGGGAATTCGAACTCATCTGGTGCTGGTGTTCTGACTATTTTCCCGAATTGTGGGTCCTCCTGGCGACCGAGTTTTTTCAGCAACTTGGTCGCTTTAGCACGCTTGCCAGTGCGGTCGAGCGACGGCGTCGGCGAGGCCGGCGCCCGCTCCGCTATCTCCGGAGGCGCCGTTTTGGGTGGGGAGGCGGCTCGGGGCGGGGTTGGGGGCGGCGGAGGAGGCGCGCGGGACGGCGCGGGCGGCGGCGCTCCCGTCAAGATATCGAGCGTGGGCCGGGGCCTAGGCCGTGGTACAGAATGTGAGCTGTATGTCAATGAAACTACTTCTTCTGCAGGATATATTACATACATCCCTGGCGAGACCGCATCGCGCCGGCCTCTTGCGCCCTCCGAGGAGGCTTATGCGCTTTATCTTCCTCTGCAATGCCTTCACCGTTATCCACTTTAATTATTTTTCTGTGCGAGTGTGACTTTCTAGGATATGGAATGTTTAGAATATGCTTCTTATATTAGATGGGGACACAAATAGGTGAGGAATGTTTTAGGAAGGAAAATTGAGCCATGGATGGAGGTAGGAGGTTCTTCTGTGTTGCGCATCAAATCCACTTCTACCTATTAAAGTGAAAAGAAAACAGAAAAGGTACAATTAAACAGCAACAAAAAAACATATTTTTGGATTTTTTCGGGTCGTGACATTTAATTGTTGATATTAGCCGAATATCAACGTCGCGCTACAGTACAAACAGGTCGAGACAAGCGGGTCAAGAGCGGTTCCTCGGGTTACAGTTGAAGCTTTGAAAAAGGCATGAGCTCATTAGGATTGGTGGATCCTTTACAGCGAGGATCTGAATATGCTGGTTCTCTGGAACTCCACTAGGCCATTCTACAATGGAGCCATTGGAGGTTGAAGCACTCTCAGCTATGTGGGCTTACTCAAGAACCTCGCGAGTTTTGCTAACTATAAGGATTTGCCAGTTTGAGGGCGCTACTGATTTTATCTTTAACTTGAATTGTAAATCAGCGCTTGGTAGGTATAGATCCAATACTTAATCCCTAGACTTAAGTTATTGTTATATTTTTAATTACCAAGATTACAATGAATTTGTTGTGGTTCTTGGAGAAGCTTTGCGAAAAGCTCTACATTATGCTACCTACATGGAATTTTCTCGAGCTTCCGTACGCTGCCGGATAACGTAAGCGAATTTTAAAATTTACCAAAAATACATAATGTTTTCTACGGAAGATAATTAAATATGGAATGTGGCTTCATGGAAAATGGAAGGCCAGGTTTCTCAAAGTGGACTATTATGCTGTTTGTAATACAAAATACTATTTCTGTAGTATTCGTTTGTATCTCTAGTGTACAAATAGAATTATCGATTTACGATAGTGGAATAGTTTCTGCGGGAACAAAATAACGTCTGACGTTGACCAAAACAGACTTTTCAAACATTGATAGAGTTCGTAACTTTTTTTCTGTTTATTGGGATTCACGTCGTATAAGTTAGTAAGAAAGTTCATAAAAACTTTCAGAATTCCTCGATATTGAAATTGAGAAGATGCTCGATATTGAACATAAAATTGTGTAAGTAGGTACAATTTAGATAAAATCTGAATATAAGAATGTTGTTTGATTTTTGTAAGAAGTTATCTGATTCATATCTGAATAGATATAATACAAAAAAAAATTGCAATTTATTATTTATTTCACAGTGATAAAACAACATGTCTGAGTCAAATGAAAAAAAAAACAATCCCCATACAAAATGTCATCTACCGAGGCAAAAATTTGTCTATTTTCTGTGGAGATGAAAAAAAAATTGCGTTTCCCCGCATTGTCGCCATAGTAAAAATGTCTACATTAATGACGAGCCCAACAACGCAACGCGTTTCTAATACCATTACTCGGGGTCTTTTTACACGCAGTATAGTCACTTACCCCCTTACCAATAAACGCGTTGTCACTTATACAACGGTTATTACAAGTCTACTTGAACTGGTTATTCCGTATTTGACATACAACTGACAAGTTAAGTTGAGCTTTGTGTATCTTCGAAATAGCAATTGCGCCATTATTAGTAAGGCCCTTAAGATTTTACAGAAAACCTAGCAGGTGCGTCAAGAAAGACACGACATACAGCAAATATGCAGTGTGATAGGCTGTTTATTATTATGTCACGCTTCGTGTGACTCGGGTTATTTCAACAAATAGCAGCGCGTTATATGTCTTGGCACTTCTCTCTTGGAGCGCTGTGCTAGGAGTGCTGGTGCGATACGGCGTTACGACGACAAGGCGTAATCATGTTGACCCTAGATCCTTTATGACGCATATGTCTAAATCATAACAAAAATAAATAAATACACTTCACGCCTTTTAATCCCAAAGCCGGGTAGGCAGAGGCACTTGCTAAACCAAAAGCCCACGGTTTACCAAGCGTATTTAACCCAACGTGACAGGGGGTGAGCCCATCGCCGTTATAGGGTTCACACACCTTGTGGTGTGTGATGTTTCATCACGATGTTGTCCTTCACCATACGAGCGTGCGTTGCGTACATAGGCTCTGAAAAAGAGTCCCATTGGTACACGTCCAGTAACCGGACTCGAACCCGCGACCGTGATCACAAGTCAACCAACAGACGCTGTCTAAATCATATAGGTCAAAAACATAATAAAGTGGGGTTTTCTGTTTCCGTTCCGGTATACATATTGATACTACGTATGTTTCGCATTTATAATATTGGGACCTAGGATGGTCTGCCGGCAAATAAACACAGAAAGTTAAATTCTTTATTATTATTACATACACGACGGGCCCGTTGGTGTAGTGGTCAGCATGTCTGCCTCTATTCCGTAGGGTCGTGGGTTTGATTCCCACCGCGGACATGCACTTAGGTGATGAGCTTTTAAGTACTTGTTGGATGTGTCTGGGTGTTTCTTTAAGTATGTATTTAGAAGAAAAAAAAATATTCGAGTATATTTCGTTGTCTGAATTCTATAACACAAGTGCTTTAGCTACTTAACATGGGATCAAAGCAGTGTGTGTTGTTGTAAAATATTTATTATTATTTATTTATTTATCCAATGGGAATATTATAAAGTATGTAATGTTGTTTTGGTGTCACACCTCAGATGCCCTAAATCTATTAAGCCCCACTACCTGTCCCGGCTTCATCAGGAGTAAATGTCAAGTGCCTATTATAGTTCCCGCCGCCCGGGGTTAAGATGAACCGACTAGCACCTCTAGGTTAACTCCCATCTTCATATAGACAATTTACCTCTAATGGCTAGTAAATATTTGATACGACTTTGTTATGTAATGGAATTGCCTACTTTACGGTTCTCTGTGGAAATATCTACCTTAGTTCGAACGAAGAATGCAAGATTTAGAAGGCCTATTTTTGCGCCTCGCGTCGTTCGGGTCTACTATAGAACTGTTATACTAAAAGCTTGGAATGGAAAAACTATTTTGGGACTTGGGTAATGGCCGATTTGTTCGTTCTTCGCAAAGGGAACGAATGTTCAATAAAATAGTTCAGACTAAATATTAGGAATAAAAATCCAATCGTGAATAGGCCAGAGCCGAAAATAGAATGAACGTGAGTGTACGTCAAATGCATAAGTTTTTAATAAAGCATTATGATTATGATTATAAGTTTTACAATACAAAAACATCAAGGAAAGTGGGTGGGAATATCCCGGTATTAATACAAAAACATCAAAGTTGCATCCCGTGCTCATTGTCTTTATTCACACACTGTCAAAGTCAAGGGGCCAAGGAGTGGCGGTCCGTGTTTTTTGAGTTTGTATTGTAACGTTGCACTTGGAAATGAAATATTTACGGAACAAACGGAGTTTGGCATTAGGGGTCGGTTCCTTGGTCTGTCGTTTGTCAATAAAGTAAGGTGCCGATGCCAATCACGGGAGTCAGTTTAGCTGATTGAAGGGAGTGACGCCGGCATTGCAAAATTTTCTGCCGCCCAGGGCGGAGGCTTACGCAATCACCAAGCTGCCTAGAATTTGTTTAAAGGTAAGGCATTTAGGAAATGCTGAGAAAATAAGAGAACCTTTGTGGACAAACGACAGATTACCGACTATTCATCTTGTTCCAGGAAA
>SJJU01016511.1:0-11475 GCA_012932125.1 Conopomorpha cramerella
AACCAACTTACTTACTTACAGTAACAAAATACACCGAGTTACCAATTTCTTACAATTTTCGATTTTCATATTCGACCTTTCCTCAACGACAGGTTTTTTTCCCTTTAACATATTTTCTTTATTTCAATTTATTTCCTCTCAGCCTGTATAAGGATATACAAAGGAACGGACCTTTGTCAAACGTAAGCGGTTTTCGATCGAGGTGTGTCGCCAAAATATTCGCGGCCAACACAAATATGCAGATTTAAAACAAATAACACCTTTTTTATTATAATACCAAATAACGTACGGTCGGCTAAGAAAATGGTCAAATCAGTTTTGATGCATTATGTAATATTTGTTTTGTCACTAGGCATTAGATTCAGACAATGCATAACTCTTACGTGGTTTGTGCTTGGTTCGCGTTTCAGAAAATGAGCCGTATTCTCATGGTGTTGAACCAAGATACCTTGCCCTGTGGGTGCAAGAGACTGATTAATAAATATAGATAAATCTCACAGACATACGGTACCATACCGCCAACAATATGCAGATTTAAAACATAACACCTCTTTTTATTATAATGCCATCATAGTCATCATCATCAGTCCATACTTATCCACTGGTGGAAAAAGACCCCTCCAATTGCACGCCACTGTGATCTGTTTTCGGCTTCTCGCATCAGAAGCTGTCAGCCATCTTGCGCATACCATCAGTCCATCTTGCCTGCAGACGTCCTACACTCCGTTTGCCGAGACGCGGTCTCCACTTGAGAACTAGTTTGTCCCAACGGTCATCGGTTCTACGGGTAATATGACTAGGCCACTGCCACTTTAGCTTGCTCCAGAGCTTTCCATAGCACGCTGTGCAACTTTGAGCTTGTAAGCCAGCCGTGCCGTCAGTGTCGACGTCTCAGCTCCGTATGTCATTACAGTCCTACCTGTATACTGATTGAAGTCCTTTGTCTTGAGGCACTATGGGATCGATGCTGCTAAGACTCGATGTAACTTACCAAATGCTGACTAACCAAGCTGAATTCTTCTGTTTACCTCTTTCTCGAAGTTCTTCCTACCCTACAAATATCTGCCCAAGGTACACATATTTTTCAACAACTTCGAGAACGGTGCTGTGTACTGAAGTACTGCTGGAAGGGTTTCTACCATGATGACGATGTCGTCTGCAAATGGCAAGTCAGAGATGTGTTCGCCATTAATATTGATGCCACGTCCTTTCCAATTCAGCGACTTGAGCATATCTTACCATAACGTACAATATTTTTATGGTAGGTAGTCTTTATCAGATTTTCACCTATAAAATGACATGGAAATATCAGCGAATCCACATTTCATCGTGAAATGTGTGAATTGGATTATTCATTCGAAATAAGGATGGTGTGACCAATTCACGCTACAACCAATGAAATTGTGGAGAACGGAGCTGTAGAGAAAAGTATTATATAAAATTGTTAAGGCGCCGTTGGCAATGGCTGTCGAAACTTAAGTGGAAGGTTTGTGGAAAAGTTGCAGAAGTTACGTTGCCGAGTTACTTTGTGCTATGGAAAACAGGTACTTTTATTTGATAACAAACGCCATTGAAGGCAGCTGCAATAGCTAGTTAGTTAGTTACTGAAGCTTTATGAACATTCTGAAATGTTAGTGATTGAAATTAATTAGAAATAGAGTAGTCTCTCACCAGAAAATAGTGAGTATATGAAAACCGCAATACGGTTATTTATATGAATTTTATTAGATAATAACGTTAATTGCTTCCTTCTCATATTCATTGTTTCTTCTTCTCATTCTCAACCTTATTGATATTTAGACACAGAGAAAGTATCACCAAAATGTATCTACCTGACTGATTTATTAATCAAATAAAATAAATACACTTCACGCCTTTTAATCCCAAAGCGGGGTAGGCAGAGGCACTTGCTAAAGCAAATGCCCACGGTTGGGCCCATGCCCACCAAGCGTATTCATTAATCACTGACCCTAGAAAGCTGAAATTTTGCACAGGGGTTCTTTGTATGATATTTACATGCGATAGGAAAGAATTTTCAAAAATTCATTGCCTAGGGGGTAAAAAGGGAGGTAGAAGTTTATATGAGAAAGCCACTTTTTGTTAGAATGTACCTCTAAGTATTTTTTTCTATACTAATCATTACATAGTATAAAACAAAGTCGCCTCCCGCTCTCTGTCCCTATGTATGGTGAGATTTTAATGTGTCAGTATAATCAATATAGAGTCATTCCTGAGAAAGGTTTACATATATAATACATATTACATACACGTATCAGAGAAACAATGTTTATATGGTATATTGCCAAAACAACGTTTTCCAGGTCAGCTAACGAATTATTTGAAGTACTGATCTTAACACCTTCGTCGGCACTCGTATTGAGGCAAATAGAACTTATATTCACATAATTTGTGTAGTTTTAAGCATTTTTTAGTTTTCACCCCCTGTCACGTGGGGTTAAATACGCTTGGTGAACCGTGGGCATTTGCTTATTAAGCAAGTGCCTCTGCTTACCCCGTTTTGGGATTAAAAGGCGTGAGTGTATTTTTTTTTAAATTAAGCATACATACATAGGGACAGACAGCGAGAGGCGACTTTGTTTTGTACTTTGTGCTGACTGTAGATTAGGTAATACGCTCAGACGCAGACACCAGCCTGAGCAATTAATTTTCACAAAGCAATATGCTATTTTACCAGCCCACCTCCTACTACAGTCATTGGCTGGCTCGATGTATTATTTATAAAGCTTAAATGTTAATTCGCAACCATCAATCAATTAGGTACGCCGCGTGCCGACGGCACCGACCTAGTGAAACTGAGATACGGATGGCCCACACCAAAATTACTGTTAAAAAACCCCGACTAAGAGAAGTCGGATTGCCGCATAAAAGGTTCCGTACATTTTTTATGGAAATCCGTTATAGCTGCCCAGGGAAGTGACTGGGTTAATTCGGACTCACACCGACTAAAACCCCTGCGGTGGTCATCGGCGGTGCATGACGGGTGACTCCGGGATCTCCGAGGAACGCACCGGTGCAGTGCCACTCTCTTTTGAACTTTGAGGTGCTGGGCGGCAACATCGGACCACATCTCGCTACTCCAAAGGGGTTGTTTTTGATTATCCAGGCTGCTGCTAAAAAGTTCCCTACCTATACTGGCAAAAAACTTAATATATACGTATTTTGACCAGGAGTACCTCTTATTTAATATCAATTTAACGACCGTGACGGTCTATTGGTCATACCACCTGGCCCAGACTCTAGGACGACGATCGCGGGTTCGATTTCTGCCTCCGACATAATTATGTGAATGAGGTATTTGTTGTGTGTGTTGTTAAAACGGCAACAGAAATCCCTTATCTGTATAAAATTCAACTAGTTATCTAACGGTTACCCTTCATGAGATAATTGGTGACAAATTGACAGAAAGACAGACAAGGACAGGGTAGTAGTTACCTATACCTTTTTGGGTACGGAACCCTAAAAACATTTAGTAATGATTCAAAATCATTGTTTTCGTTGCGAGTGAGACATACAAACATATAATTATCGATTACACACAATTTAGACGTTCTAATAACACAGTCGTAACACGAATATAATTACAGAATGATTATAGTTAACCCACGGAAAGTAAAACTTCACTTTCTAATAGGTCACTGCCTTAAAATTATTTATGAACTGGCCCCGTACTATGATTTCTTACAGTAATTTTGTTCTCGCTGTGTGACAGGGATGGCGCTAGAGGAGTGGTATAACACTGTCTCTGTCACACAGCGTAAACAGTGTTACTGTAATACCACATGGTACTGGGCCAGTTTGGAACTTACTTATAACAAAACATCTAACTGCGGTATTATTGTAATGATTGACTACGTGTTAACGTTGAAACGAAAGTGAAAATACATGACGTGTCTTTTGTCTTTTTTTGTTTTATTTTTTTGTGTTTCATAGACAAGGAATTATTATTGAGACGGCGCCGAGTCAATTATGTTTGCATAATTAAATGCTACCTACATTGTACTATGTAATATTATACCTCACAGTAGACTCTGCTTCAACATAATTGTCAAAAGGAAAAGGTATTCTTTGCCAATTAATACACGTTGTACCACTTTGCTTTGAAAAATTCTTAGTGCAGGAATTTAATAATGCCCTAAGTAATTTCTTCATTAGAAATACCGAGTATAGAGTCTAGTATTACAGCGCATCCCACGGAAGAAAATTGTTCCTACATTTCTATTATTAGGTGCAGAAAACTCAATATTATTTTGTTCAAAATCTACTGCATCAAAGTGAGACATTATCACAGCCTCTGAGGCCCAATGAACGGAACACGCATTCTGGGTTCGACACCGACTGCAATAGTCGTATTTACGCAATGAAACGATCATAATGGTGAAGGGGAACTTTATTACAGAATCCCACATACCACAAGGTCCACAGAGCGTTTGAACCCGGGGCGACGGCGATGGGAAGTCAATCAATCAATTCAATCAATATTTTTGATGAAGTGTTGACTTTCGCCTTCTCAGTTTTTGGATTAAAAGGCGTTAAGTGTGTGTATTTTTGAGTATCTTTTTTTCCCTAGAGTATCCATGTTTATTTTGTGACAGCGAAGTCAACATCCGTTACCCCCTGGTACTCCCCTGAGTGCCGGGATTATTTCTGACCCATTCTGGTTCTTTTAAACATAATGAACCAAGCGTTTGAGCACCATCATGCCTGATGTTAAGCAGCGATGTGGTCTACGTTGGAGCATACTTGTTCATTAGATATCTATTTACCCGCGACTTGGTTATTTCAAAACCCGTCTGGTGGCCATCAGCGGTGGCCACGCGGCGGTGGTGGGTGAGTTCTGATATTTACATGAGACAGACAGGTCATCTAATACCCATCCCGGGAATCCTACATCCCTCGTTTAGTTGCCTCTTGTCTACGAGTTGCAGTGCGGTAACTTTATTTAACGGTGAATCCTAGTTTGATGTCATGTGACCTTGTGTAAGAAGTGCAGGGATGTTATATTGTCATTGACAACTAAACCACGGCGAATCTAGCTTCCTTGACAGGCATTTTCACTGTTATATGGACTACAAACGTTGCAGATTTTCATGATATTTTCCTTCATAAGAATGGATACGCGAATCGGGAACCTCATGATCTCAAATCAGCATTGCCATCAGCTTCTTCAAGACCACAACAAAAAATAATATATGAAATGTATTTACGTATGAATGACTTTCATACACAATACTTCGTCTAAACGTACTAACAAACGTTGTGTATGTAGATTAGAAAATTGTTTTACACGGAGCAAGCGTTGTGATTGCTTATTCATAGCGAATTAGAGGGAGATAGAACGTTGATATTCACGGTACTGTTTCTGAGAGTTGAAGAAAAATATGATATAGCTATCTATAGATCCACTAGGATTTGATGGCAAAAAAGTTTCAAATTTCATTCGAACAAATGTCATCTGTAAACCGAAATTTAGAGTAATTAATTGATTTTGTTGGTGAACCGTAAGGTATCAAAACGTTTTAATCCAATTTCCCCAGGTATTGCTAGTGTAATTTTTTTCCCTTTTTTCTATCAGGTCCTGGTAGACTACACCTACACACTTCGCGGGTGAGCACAGAATACTTATAACTTAATACGAATACTAACACCTAAAGGTGTGTAGACCACTTTTTGAATACTGCTCGTATTAATGATAGTACATAATACATTTCGGGCGAATAAAATACATGTGTCTCCCCCACTCCTGTCCATTTTTTCCCGTCGTGTGGGTCGTAATAGACGACCGAGGGAACTCTCCAGTGAGACAAACCACAACACCACTGCAATCGCCAACCTGCCAAGGGTAATAGTCGTATTGGCATTTCCCCCTAAATTATCATGGAAATCATTGGGTGAGGCCCTCTTTCAGCAGACGTCGAGTCATGTGGCTGACGATGGATGATGGAATGTCATTTTTTCAACGTTTGCGATACACGAAGTTAAAGTAAGATTGGGAGTCATATTGACATAGAAAGTTGTAACCAAACAATAATTATGGAGTAAGTTATTGGTCGATTCTAAGTAGATACTCGTATATACGTAATTTAATGTCACAATACTTTCGTTGACACTCGATCACAGACACAATCGATGTTTTATCGTAACCAATCAACATACGAGCCGAAACGGTTGAACTGGAAATCGACATCGTGTTATAACATATTTCTTTATCGCTCATGTCGTCGTCTTTGTGGCGTAAGGATATAGTGTCCGTGCCTAAATTAAAACGCGTAAAATATTTAAATTCGCTGGCAGCGCGGTCTGCGCGGGAGTGCGCGTCGGGCGATCATGGCAAATTAGTCGCGCGATCTGTAGCGAATCGTACGAGCGGTCGTGCGACTGCGCCCGCGCCGCACTACACTGGCGGCCTCACATCTCGCTACACATAATTGGGGCCCAATTCTGTTGTTATTCACGTGTTACCTACTAGCGGCCCGTCCCAGCTTCGCACGGATGCAACGCTGGATGCCATATAAATGTACATACACACATCAAAAGTGTCTGGGGATCAAGAACATTTTTAGCACTAAAAAAATCTAATTTATTTAAATCAAATCTAATCTTCTTGATTGGTCTCGATTGGTCTTGCCTGTATCAAAGACTTATCACCACATTTTGAATAAATTATAACTAAATTCAGTTTTTGTAAAAGTGATTGCAATCTTCTAAAATGAGAGATGACATTTTGTATGGGGATGGACTTTTTTTCATTTCCCCGCATTGTCGCCATTGTAAAAGTTTTTCACATTGACGAGCCCAACAGCTCTGTATAACGGGATCGACACAGAGAAGCGACTTTATTTTGTAGCTAATATTATGTAGTAATTTTCATGTAACGCCCGAAACTACGTTAATTTGGTTCAATTAATTTCTACATGAATAATTTGCGACAAGTGTAGGTCGATAATCTCTGCCTATCCCTCTGGGAAACAGTTGTGACGTATGTGTGTGAATGAATAATATTTTCGTCAAGATATTGTATGCTCGATCGAAACCTTAATCTAAATTCTAAGTATTAACATAAATATTTCGAATCGAGAACATACCTAGAAAATACGGATTGTCGAGTATTTTCTCAATTTCTAATCGTGCTGACCTCAAACCAAAAATAACAAAAATATTGAATAAATAAATTTTCAATCCAAAACTGACGTTTAGAATAAAACGAGACAACGATATGAAAAACGTACAGGAGTAAATATTTTCTGTCCCTTACTGCGAAATTCGTAGTAAAAGTCACAGTTTGGACAAACTGTCACATTGGTAGTAAAAGTGACACTTTGGATCCAGAATTCCACACATTTTAGTGCGAAAGAGACACACTGAAGAGGTAGTACGCGGCATGCATGGAGTTGTGATTGGTCGGAGGTGCTGTTACTGTGAAGTGGTGCTGTACCAATCGCAGTCACCATATTGGCAATTTTACCGAAACTTCACTAACACCGGATGACATCTCCCATGTCATTGTTTATTCCTCTAGTAAATCATAATGTTGTGCGCATGTAATGCTTGGTGCTAGAACAGAATATACTTGTACTATTGAATGTGTAGTTAAACAATAAATAATTAATTATAATAAATAAATATCTGTGGAAATGGTAGAGTTTTGAGTGCATGCCGAGGCGCAGTCACTATTTAGATTTCAAACTGAAAAAACAAATTGACATAATTCCATAATATAATTTGGTACCTAGTGCTATGCGCTTCGACTCGCTATAGTTAGGACAATATTTCCAAACAGTTTATTTTTGCACCACGCACGAGCAAAAGTAATATAGCAGAATATTATAATGAAGCTTATTTTAAATTCAGAACTGGTTTAAAATGAACCTGCATATGATCTTGAGGTAATTACGAAGATCATGCATGATACTCTGTCCCATTCTTACACATATGAAACTAAAAAAAACACATTTACATGTAGGTACGGTCGCACACAGAAGTTTGAAGTCGCTTCAAAATATCGACAGAGAAATAAGATCAGAGAACAATGTTGGTATACAGTTAGATAAGGACATAGATACATTTCGATGGTCCCAATAAAAAATGTCAGTACCTAGTGCAATTTTAGGAATATGCAGTATCATTTTGTTCTGGGATAAAAAGTACCCTATCATTTTATCCGGACTTCTAACTTTACGTATGCAAAATATCAAAGCAATAGGTTCTGTAGTTACGGCGTGAAAGCGGGACAAACAAACAAACTCACTTTCCGATTTATAATATTAGTAAGGATGAACCTGGGTTCATTTAAAATCCTGGGGTTTTGACCAGTTAGCGTAACTGTCGATTTATAGCGACTAACGAATTATATCGATATAGTATAAAACAAAGTCGCCGCCCGATGTCTGTCAACCCATGTATGCTTAGAGCTTTAACGCTACGAAACGGATTTTGATGTGGTTTTCTTTAATACATAGAGTGATTTTAGAGGGAGGTTTATACGTAAGAAACTTGCATATAATAGCAGAGGAACACTGTTAATAATGTATATTGGCAAAACAACTTTTGCTGGGTCAACTAGTTTAGAAATCAACAATGAATAAGACAAATGACAGATCAACGAAACTGGCGCGTCATCACTCGATTCCAATAAACGACAGACGTTATTAGCTTATTTTAAACTTTGTATTATAATATTGATATCGATTAAGTATAATTTCCCGTGCAATTTTATTACTTCTTTTCTCTTTGATAAGAACCTTCTCCTGACATTAACAAGCACAATTGATCCAGCCGTTCTCGAGATTTGCGCTTTTAACTTCGAATTGATTGTATTGTTACGGACGACGGTCGAGAAACAACGACTAGAATTCCGTAGACTAGTGTGTTATTCTACTGTATATCTGTTTGTAGAAACACTTATAACGATGAAGAAATAAATAATCTAAACGAAGCCACCGTTTTTGACATTTTGGCAGAATTACAGAATCATTAACAGCTGATAAAATTTTGGACTTTAAAAATGAACTCTAAAAACCGCGAATGTTAAATGTTTTAATGTAAAATATCTTGATTGCAATCTTCTAAAATGTACTTGATCCCCAGACACTTTTGATGTGTGTAATATAAAAACAACAGTATAAAAGTCGTGTCGAAAACAAAGCGTAAAAAGCTCTAAAAAGTCTGCATAAAACGGCTCAGCCACATTCCCACTAGAAGAACACATATTATGGATTATTTGTTAACGTGCCCCCCCCCGTACCGATAGAAAATTACACTAATACGATAATCAAGAATTACACTTTATTATTATTTACCCACCAATTCAGTGCGTAAATTAGCTTGCTTATGTAGTAATAAATCGTTTGTGATCATGTTCCTAGAGAATTTTCCATTACGTTTTAGCTGTCGATTAAAAGCGGTTAGGCGGCCACATGGAGGTTATCTACATTATCTTCTATCACACAGTAGGCACGTAAAACCAAGAACGTCCTTATTATTGAGACAAACACTCCTTGTAGATAAATTATGTATGAATGAACACTCTATTGGGCACTGGACATCGCGCAAAATTAGTCAACTGACCTGCCTCGACTTGACCTTGGCTTGACCCTCGTGCTAAGTCAAATGTCAATTAAAAATAGTAAGCTAAGTGGAAGTCGGACCGAAGCATTGAGAGTGTCGTACGTTTCGGTTAAGGTACTGACGAGCTTTTGGGTGGTTCCCGTAATCGCTTCGATGATTGTTACGCGTCAAAGCTTTGTCAATAGACAACGTTGGCGAAGTCAGTCTATTGACTGAGACAGTCCTTTGTGTCACATGTTAATTCATCATCATAATTATCGCAGTGGTGTTGTGGTTTAACTTACAGAGAGCGCAGCTTCTCTCGGTCGCCTCTTACGACCCCCACATCGGGCAAATAACTGTCATAATCCTTGTTTCCATGAAGACTAGTCCAGTCCCTTTAATAGATACTTTTAAGATTTTTTTGTACAGCAGAGGTAAAAAGTGTGGTTTTGCAATAAAGAGATTTTCCAATAAATCCTTAGAAATTAATTTCACTACTTCCCTTTCAAACAGCAATGTCGAAATAATAATTTAAGACCAGCGATTTTCAAGTCCACTGCATTAAAAAACTATAAAACTTCGCGTATATTTACCATCTGCCGGTCAAAATGAAAGATGTAAAGGTAAATAAATTAATGTGAAAAAGAGATTCCATTTTTCCGTCTGTATTTTTTTAAGTTGCTCATTTACTTGGTTATAAAAGTGGAAAATGTAAATACACTCAAGCCTTTTAATCCCAAAGCTGGGTAGACAGTGGAACTTGCTAAGCAAACAATAAGTTATAAAAGTACTTTGCGTGACGTCGTAAATAAATACACTTTTAGAAATTAAATACTGTATTTTTTTCTGCACTATTGTTACAAAGATGAGAGATTTGTTTTTTTGTTTTAACTAGTACGCTTAAGAGATATAACGTGTGGAATGTGCGCATCAAAAGGTATGTGAAGACACTTTGGGTTAAATACGCAGTCTCAAACGGTCAAACGATTGATCAATGTGAAAAAAGTCTGAAATAGGTTCTTTGCTTAGCAAATGTCTTACCTCGTTTTGGATTTGTAGACCTATTTTTAGTAGATTTACCTAATTTGTACCCTTCTATAAAATGGGGAATTTTCTTTGATGTTTTTCTGACAGATTTTTGGGTGGAGAACTGTCATTACTGTTATTCTTTCCAAACAAAAAGTCAAAGAAAATTCCCCATTGACCGACATGATATATGTACGTGTCGACAAGACTTAATCATTCATGATTCCGATTTTCACATTTATATAGAGAATCCTAAAAAATCTTTCAAACCTTGTAAATGTCACGCGTCGCTGGGATACGCATGAACATCGCTATCTCCCATTTATAATTATATTGGAATATATCAAATATTAAACTATTATATTAAACTATTACATATACCTAGTAATAGTTTAATATCAATGAACACACTTGACATGTTCGGTCTAGGTATTATCTGTGGGAACTACGTTATATCCATCTACAGGATCGATTTTATAGCAATACTAGCGGCTCGCCCCGGCTCCGCACGACGAATTCTGATACCAAGTGTTTCCCTAGTATATTATTAATGTATTATACATACATAAAACATCTTCAAGATTCTCTATATCTATTAAAAGAATCCGCATTAATATTCGTCGCGTATTTTAAAAAATCTAAGCATACATAGAGACATACAGCGGGTAGGTGACTTTGTTTTATAATACTATGCAATGATGATATCAAACAACATAAATGTAAAGAAATGTCTGACTCAAATTTGATTTCTTACTTTGGACACACACAGATGTAGCATAGATTTTGAGAATCCATTTCTCAAAGAATGCGAAGCGAACATGTGTGGTTGTGATAGAGACGAAATAGATTTGCCGGAATCGTGACAATTGCAGATAGACGACC